>VMDO01008990.1:0-80043 GCA_007922755.1 Pedetes capensis
ATAGAGAAGACTTGGATGGGAAACTTAGATAGGAAGGGGGGAGGGGGGAAACATAGAGGAGGGTAAGGGGTAACCTATATGTATAATGCTTATCAAATTGCATATATGAAAATTGTCACAACGAAAAGCATGTCAAAATGAATCACATTATGATGTACATTAAAAATTTCTAATAAAAAATAAAAAATAAAAAAATAAAAAAAATAAAAAAAATAAAATACAGGGGAACCCAACATGATGCAGGAGGGGATGAGTGCATGGGGGAGAGGGAGGAGAAAATTAGGAGAAGGAGGATGAGCAACATATGGAGGTAAAGAGGGAGAGAACAAGTACAAAATACAGGTGACAATTCCATGAAAATTTCATAGTAAATCTCAGTATACTGTATGCAATTTAAAAGATCATATTGTACCTCATAAATATGTACAATTATTTCTACATATTAATCAAACAAATTTGTAAAATATTTAAGGAAATTGATGCATCAACAATACTGATTTGATTGATACAATCACACAGTGAATATATGAAATGGATTATTCTGTACCCCACAAATATGTATGATTAAAATAGTAAAAAATAGGTCTCTGTCACTTATGTGACAGGAAAAAAACTACATATACTTAAAAATGTACTCTATGCTCAAAATTTGTTGGTAAGTTTCATCTGAATACCAATATTATATAACGGTAGAGGACTGCAGCTGTAGCCCTGTGGCATCCGATCCCATTAGATCTCAGAACCTAAGCAGGGTCAGGTGTAGTTAGTACTTGGATGGGAGACCAGGTGGGAACAGCAGGTGCTGTAGGCTTGGGAGATGGATCTGGCAACCCACTCCCAAAAATCAATCCACCATTGAAAACCCCACGAACACACTATGAACAGCAGAGAAGCACTGACAATAGTGTTTTGCCTATTGTATGCAGGCTCACTATGAGTCAGATACCGACTCGATGGCACCTAACAACAACAACAACATAATTGTAGAGAGTAAGTATATACCCAGTGACTAAATATTGTTCCTTTTTCTATAAGTAGTTTATTTGGGTGTGTGATTTTTTTCATATTTTATGATTGAGCTTAAAAAATTCTTGATTTTGTAACTTTGGGATGTCTACATTATAAAATGAACAGAGAATTTCTTATTATATCAGTTTGATTTTATTGTAGTTTTTGAAATCTGGAAAAACTGAGTACAATTCTTTTCTTAATTTTCTTAATTGTTTGATGTTGTTACATGAATAAATGTTATATTAATAACTTTTGAAAGGTATCTTAATTCATATAACAGCATAATTTAACCTTAAAATCAAACATCTTTAATAATGAAAGTTTTTTTTTTTTTTTTTTTTTTGTTTGGGGTTCTTGGATGACCCTGTGAACAGATATCCATCATTAAATTTGATGATGCTAGTTAACAACTAAAAATGGATTATGTTATCCAATAAAAAGATATAGATAAGCAGAATGGATCAAAAAAAGACAAACAGGATCCAAGTGTTTCCATTGTACAAGAAACTTATTTTGTGATACACAAATATACATTGAAAGTGAAAAAAAGGAAAATGAAGTTGAATACAAATAATAACCAAAAGAAAGTAATAGTTACTATACTAATAAAAGGCAAAATAGACTTAAGTCAAAAACTGTTACAAATGATTAAGAACATCATATAATAATAGTAAATTCATCAAGAAAATATATCAACATATATCAAAATATATCAACATGCACAAAACATCAGAATTCCTAAGTATGTGAAGAAAACATGGACAGAAATGGAGAGATGGATAACCGTACAATTATAATAGCAGACTTCAGTACTCTGCTTTGAATAATGGCTAGAAGGACCATACAGAAAATTAATAAGAAAATAGGGAATTTGAGCAACATTATAGACCAAGTGGATCTACCCCACATACATAACATTCCATCCACCAACAGCAAAATACAATTTTTCTCAAGCACACGAGATACCTTATTCTCCAGGATAAACTAAGTTAGGCCACAAAAGTTCTTCAATAAACTTAAAACATTGAAATGATGCAAAATATATTTACTGATAATAAAAATGAAAACTGGATAGAAACCAATAGCAGAAGGACAACTGGGAAGCAATGGGAAACTGCTCATGAAAATAGAAATATTGGAAAACTGGAAGTTTCTACACATATACGAATAACACAATCTTAAACAACAAATGATAAAAGAAAAACTCACAAGGGAAGTTAGAAACATTTTGTGACAAATGAAAATTAAAAGTTATCAAACTTATGGGATGTGGAAAAAGTGCTAACAGGGAAGGGTGCATTAACAAAATGTCTACATGAAGATGGATATATAGACAAGTGGAATAAAATGGAGGGCCCAGAAACAAATGCTCCTATGTATGGTAAAGTGGCTTGACAAGAGTGGCATACCTATAAGGAGAGAAAAGGCAGTCTTTTCCACAAATTGTGTTGAGAAGACTAGATATCTTCATCCACAAGAATGACTCAGACCCTTAACTTACACCATATACAAAAATTAAGATAAAGTGAACCAAAGACCTAAACATAACAGCTAAAATTATAAAAACTCTTAGAAGAAAATAGGAGAAAAACTGAAAGAAAATGAATTTATGAAATATGACACCAAAGGCACTGGCAATAACTGGGAAAACTGATAAATTGGGCTATATCAGAATTTAAAATTTGTGAGCATAGGGGACTTAAGAATTAAAAGGAACTCATGGAATGGAGAGAACATATTTGCAAATTACATTTCTTCAAAGAAGATATACAAATGGCCAATAAGCACATGAAGAGATGTTCATCATCACTATGGTCAAAGAAATGCAAGCCAGAATCACAGTGAGATATAATTCCACACCTATTATAATGACTACTATGAAAAATGGGAGAAGGACCTGGCAATCCACTCCCAAGGCAACCCCGAAACAGTCTGCCATTGAAAACCCTATGAGGGTCACTATGAGTCGGACACGACTCGACGGCACCTAACAATAACAACAACTATGAAAAAGTAATTAAGAAACAGTGGGGTGCAATGGCTTACTCCTATAATCCCAGTGACTTAGGAGGTGGAAGCAAGAGAATTGCCAGTTCAAGTCCAGAGGCAGCCTGTGTAATTTAGAGAGACCCTGACTCAAGAGAAAAAAATTAAAAATGGGTTGGGAGTGAAGTCCAGTGGTGGAGCACTTGCAAAGCCTGTGTGAGGCCCTGGGTTCAACCCCCAAGCATCATAAATAAATAAATAAAACAGTCAATGCAATAAAAAGTAACTTGTTTGTTTGTTGTTAGTTGGTGCCCAGTCGGGTTTGACTCATAAGGACATTATGTGCAACAGAAAGAAACACTCCCCAATTCTGTGCCAGGATACATGATGTTACTTATGTTTAAGCCCAGTGTTGCAGACACTGTCAATTCATCTAGTTGAGGGTTTTCATTTTTTGCATTGACCTGCCGCTCTTCCAAACATTATGTTCTTTTCCAGGGATTGTTCCTTCTTGACAACATGTCCAAAATATGTAAGACATAGTCTAGCCATCTTTGCTTCCAAGGAGCATTCTGGTTGTACTTCTAGGACAAATCTGTTGGTTCTTTTGGATGTCCATGGTATATTCAATAATCATCCCCAGCACCATAATTCAAAAGAATCAATTCTTCTCCTGTCTCCCTTGTTCAATGTCCAGCTTTCACAACCATATGATGTGACTGAAAATACCATGGCATGGTATCATCTTCAATGTGACATCTTTACTTTCCAATACTTTAAAGAAGTCTTTTGCAACAGGTTTTCCCAACTCAATGTGTCTTTTCATTCTAGAAAACAAGTGTTGGTGGGTGAAGATGTTGAAAAGTTGTGACTCTTGTGCACTGTTGTTGGGAATGTAAATGAGAAGCCACTATGGAAAACAGTACTGATAGTCCTCAAAAAATTGAAAGTAGAAACACAGTATGATCCAGCAATTTCACTTCTAGTTATATACCCAAAAGAACTGAAAGGAGGTTCTCAAGGAGATATGTATCTGCCCAAAATCATAGCAGCATTAGTCACAATAGTGAAAAAGTAGAAACAATTTCAGTAACTACTGAGAGGTGAAAGGGTAAAGAAATGGTGTAAATCTACAGCAGAATACTATTCAGCCTTAGTAAGAAAGGAAATCCTGACAGATATGTGTATTTTGAAGACAATATTCTGATAAAACAAGTCAGTCTCAAAAGGATAAATGCTGTCTGAGCCCATTATATGAAGAAGAATAGTGAAACTCATAGAGACAAAAAGTGGAATGGTAGAAGCCTAGGGGCCTGGGGGAAGGGGAAGGGAAGGTGATTGTTTAATAGGTAGAAAATTTCAGTGTTGCAAGGAGAAAGGAATTCTGTGGCTAAATAATGGCAATGGTGCCCTAATGATGCAAATCTACTTTGTTCCATTGAACTGTACACTTAAAATGATTAAAATGGCTGATTTTATGTTATATTTATTTCACTATGATTAAAATTACAATGCTACATGAAAATGGGTTCAATATATTTTCATTTTATGCCAGGGGTGGTGGTGCATTTCATTTATCCCAGCAGCTTGGGAGGCAAAGGTGGGAGGATTATGAGCTTGAGACCAGTGGCAGCCTGCATAATTTAGCAAGAACTTGACCTAAGATAAAAAAATTAAAAAAAAAAAAAAGCTGGAAGGGCAAGCCCAGTGATAGAGCAAAGTATGTGTGAGGCTGTGGGTTCAATCTCCAAGTACTAACACACACACACAAACACAAATACACACCCACACAAGACATTCTCATTTTATGAAAGAAGTTTTCCCAATTTCCCTGTTCCAGCATACAAAGTGGTAAGTGAGACACATTTGATGAAGGTACTCTTTTTGGAGGACCCTTTAGTAGTAAGGGAACTGTACTGTTATCATCCATAACCCATTCTCCACTTGGCTTCTCCCTGCTCTGTGTCCCAGATTGGTATAGACTACATCAACCATCTGCTTTGTCCTCTAGCTTTAGTTGGGCTGGGCCAATGGGAACTATCTGTTCATGGTCTTTGAATAGTTTTCTATTATATGATTGGCCTTTGTAATACTGATTTATAGGAGCTCTTTACACACATAAATAGTCCAAAGAAATAAATATGGCAAAGGTGCTGTGCAACAGAGTAGATGTTTTCGCTATAAGAAAAATGCAATTACTCTCTAGGCAGTTGGCAACTCCCTCAGTGATCCTTTCCACTTTACACACCTCCTTCCAACCCACCCCAGCTGACCTACTGGATAAAATCTGCATTGATTTTATGAGAGACATTCCTGTGACATTTCATACTTGGAGGAAACATCAAAAAATAAGAGAACATTATTTGGCTTGGGAGACAGGCAGCCCTGGTTTGATTTATTATATTCTAACTGGGTAGCTTAGGATAAGTTGTTACACTTCTCTTGTAAGGTGGCTGGCAATGCCTATTTTGTTGTGGTGAAGCTTTTATAATATGTGTGAGAGAATCCAGCTGTGCATAGCACACAGAAGGTGTCCAGTATATGTTAGCTAAGTGTGGAAGGGGAAGGACAAAGGAAACCATCCAAATCATATTCATTCCTCAAGAGCCAAGGAAAAGTATTTCGCATCTGCCATAAGACTTCCCCACATCTCCCTGGCTAAGATGCAAAGGAAATAAATAACCCAAAGCTACCTAGTTCCCCAGTTGTCTAGACACAATCTTACTAAACGCTGCTCTTACTAATGCAATACTAATTTTATTCTTCTATGGATAGTGTTTCTCAGTTTCTCCAAAAGTTTTCATGTCCAGCCTCTTATTTAAACCTTGTGTATGCTCTTCCTGCTTCATCTCTATAGCCATTGCTAGTTCAGGGCCTTCTGCTCCATATTTCAACTGTAGTAAGTGCTTTCTCATGCTTTCTTCCTCTATCCTAGGTAAACTGGCTTCATAATGCCTCCAGAGCCTCAAGGAGGAATCGTAACCTTTTCACATGGGAATCTAAGGTCTGCTTCGAAGCTCACATCTGCTGAAACCCTCACATCCATTATCACTGTTGAATAGTGTGACCTTTGCCTCAGTTCTGCCTTCCAAAACTCATATGAGTATATGTTATTGATGCAGAACTCTGGAGGCAGAGGAGTTTGAGAAATGTGGTTCCAAGGCTTCCTATCCCTGTGGCAGGGATGTGGAATGGATATTAACACATCCAAATCCTCCATCATTCAGCACACCCTTGCTTGAACTTTCCCTTCAGCCTTTGTTCCCGACTTACTCTGTGCTCAACTCTCACTGAATATCTGGCTCTTCGCTGGGATTCATGGTACCCCATGCTCTCCTCACCTTCTATGTCATTCTTTCTTCCTGCAATTGTCCTACTTTGATTTCACTACTCCTCTAGGCATGAGTTTATACATCATCTTTGTGTGAAAGCCACTCTGACCACCAGTCTGGTTGGGTGCACCTTGGTCATGATTCCACATCAGCACAGACTCATCCCTTATACTCCTCTGTTTACTTGTCTGAACTCATGATGGCCTGGAGCTTTCAGAAGTTACAGATTAGATCTCAGTCTTGTATCTGTGGCATAGTGTCTTTTCTATGGTGTTCTGTCTTCCACAGGAAAGAAGAAAGATATTCAGTAAAATTTACTGGGCACTTACCATGAGGTGGATACCATGAAGTTCTTATTTGTATTTTATACTCATATATTATTCCTGCTTTAAAGAAGTTCATGGGTCACCAGGGGATACAAGCAAGTAATTTTATAACAACAATAAGCTAGAAGTTGGGGTGGGGATTAGACAATGTGCTCTAAAATGAGCAAAAGATGAGAGCAACTATGCTGTAATGTCTTCATCTATTTAAAAACATGGTCATGATACTTTCTGGCATTGATTATCTCTCTGCTTCCAACTAGTGAGTGGAAGAGCCCTCTCTGGAGCCAGGTTTCTACCCTCACCTGCCTTAGCAGAATCCTCCCCTTTCTACCACCAACGGCAGGACATTACCAGAGATCTCAGATTTCCCTTCTGTTTCTTTGCAAAGAGAAATGCATCCACAAACCGCTTCCAACCCCAGCAACAGAACTTGCCTAGGATGGCTAACAGGACACCTTGCCTCACAAAGCCTCAGGGCTCCTGGGTTCCCGGCCCTGTGCAGGGTGATCAGGGCCTCCCGGATGGATGAAGTCTGCAGTCCATCAAATGTGCAGACAGATACGTTTGGCATGAGTGGGGCCATGGCTTAGACATAAGGCTCCTCCTCATGGAGACACATGATCCTTGTGTACTTTGCTTAGGAGAAAGCCAGATTTTTCCTTTTATTCTCTCCCTTGTGCTTTGCATTGGTCCTCAGCCCTGGGATTGCTCATTAGGAGAGCAATACAAAAGTACATAAAATCTGATTTTCTTAGAGGCACAATTTTGTGTTTATACTTGATGCCTAAGCCCTAAGGCTTTAGTCTCAGAGCCCTGGCAGGGGGTCAGGAGCCGTGTATTTAGGTCCTCTGTGTGTACATATAAGCAATATTTTAGCTCATTTCCTTGCTCTATAAAGTGAACAAAAGTGGTTTTTACCTTTTTCTTGTCATAGATCCTTCTGGAAATCTGATGAATGCTGTGGAACCTCAGAAAATAAAAAATGTAACTTATATCTTAGCCACATTAAAACTTTGTTTCTGTTTCTCACTATTGCTTTATAATATAACCAGTGGGGGCATTTTCACTGTATCTAGATGCAAATTCCAGCAAATCTATGGCCTTTCTATTCACTCTTAAGTCTTTTTATGTCAGTAGTCACTTGAGGTTGAAGCACAGGTTTAATTCAGAAACTCAGAATATTCAAGATATTAACCCAAAGTCCAAACATTATTTAAAGTGAATTTTTTTCCCCTTATGGGTTGGGGCTGTTTGTATGGAAGGGTCAAGGTGGGAGGGAGAGTAGTAAATGATAGGAAAGTTCTCTCTAGAACTGGCCCCACACTCTTGGACTCTGTCTGGGGCTTGTAGTAAACTCTTTCTCATGACATTCTCCTTAAAACATTGGAGTTTCTTACTGGGCTGCTGGGGATGACAATGCTGGTGATGAGTATCAGGCTCCTGCTGAGCCTCTCCCCCAAGTCTGGGCTTCATGTTCTTGCTCTTAAATCCTGCAGACCTCTGACAATGCCCCCAACCCCTGCCCACCGACAAGCAGTTTTCAAAACAACTTTAAGCAACTCTCTCTCCCCTACTTGTACACTCAGGAAACACTCCTGGGTTTCTGTGCCCATACAAAGTCTGGGGTACAGGTTGATCTTGGAGCAGTGTTTTCTTCTTGTTGCCTCAGACAGCTTTAGCTTTTTCAAGAATAAATCCCACACTAGTCTAATGTCTCTTAAACTCAAGGAAGGATTATCAAACTCTTCCCAATGGGCCCAGGGAAGCTTTCTTGACATTAGGCTGGAAGGAAAGAAATTATCCTCTCACTGCCACAACCTGACTACCTTTTTGGATGTAACTGCTTTTTGTCATAAATTCTTCATTTTCTCTACATCTCTAGTCCTTCTTATGCCCTTGATCTGCCCTAGAGTCCAAGAAGCCTGGAACTGGTTCTCTGAATTTCTTTTGGTATCTGTTACCTGAATATGTGGGATTAAAAAGGGTACGAGAGATAAACTATCACACTGGTATTTCTATAAATTGGCACTAAGAGTCCCAGCTTCCTAAACAACATCTACAAACCTTTCTGCATACCATTTCAGAGATTCAAGCCAAGGAACAGATGCCAGAACAAGAGTGTGTACGTTAGATTCATTGATCCAGTTTTTACTGTTTCTGTTACATCTTTATATCCTACATTAGTTGGATATTGATATAACAGAAATACAGAGAGGCACATGTTTGACCTCCAACCTTCTAAATATGAAAACCAGTTATTAGAATGTTGTTGTTAGGTGCGGGTGAGTTGGTGTCTGATTCATAGTGACCCTATGTACAACAAGAGAAACACTATTGTTAGTGCTTCTCTGCTATTTATAGGGTTTTCAACGGCTGATTGTTTTTTTGGGAGTGGGTTTCCAGGTCCTTCTCCCAAACCTAAAACACCTGGTGTTCCCAGGCGGTCTCCCATCCAAATACTAACCAGGGCACACCCTGCTTAGCTTCTGAGATCTGACGGGATCGGATGCCACAGTGGCACGGCTGCAGGCAGTTATTAGAGTGTTAGATGATAAATGCTATCATAGGGCGGAGAGGTGTGGGGAAAAGCATTTGTTTCCATTATGGGGACTCAGGAGAATTCAGAAGAAATAACCCTTGAAAGGAGACCAAAGGCAGGAAGAATGGAGGTAGAGGTGGTAGAAGGCATCCTGAATAGGAGCAATGGGTACACAAGTGTGGGATCATGAGGGCAGACAGAAAGTAGGGTTCAAGAAGGCACTTATGAGTGCCAGATGCGGTGGTGCATGCCTATAATCCCAGCAGCTCAGGAGGTGGAGGCAGGAGGATTGCAAGTTCAAGACCAGAGGCAGTCTGCTTAACTTCGCAAGACCCTGTCCCAAAATAAAATAAAATAAAATAAAGGCTAGGGGCACAGCTCAGTGGTCCAGCCCTCTCAAAGCATGCAAGCGCAAAGCCCTGGGTTCAACCCCCAATACCACCAAAAAAAAAAAAAAAAGACAAAAAGAAAAGAAAAGAAGAAGGCACTTATGCAAGATGAGGCCAGAAAGGCTAACCTATTTTTTGAATGTGGAGCTTTGATTGCCTTACTTGGAAGGTCTCAACAGTCTTCCAAGTTTTCATGTTGCCTATTTAGGATTAACCCTAGATTAGTGATGTAGGCAGGAAGCTATTTTGAAGCATCTTCCACAATTTAGGCATAGAACTATAGCAAATTGGATGAAGGTCCTGGCAGGAGCAATGGAGGAAAAGGTAGAATGGATAAAACTTGAATGTATCTGGGATAAAGGAGAGGAAAACATTCTGACATGACTAAGGCTTTTGGCTTAGGGCAAAGAGTAGCTATTTTCATAAGAAATAAGAAACACAGGACAAAGAGCCAATTAAGTAAGAAATGGTAAACAGTAGAGAGAAAGATAAATTAGGTTTGGGGCATAATGACTTTGAGGTAGAGAAAGCCAGAGGGTCAGCATATATGGCTAAAGAAGAGGATACATGGATTCCCAGGGCTCCAGTCACTGCCTGGCTTCAGCAATATGCCTTAGCTAATTTTCTTGCCCTACTCAGTATCACAGAGGCTGGCCCCTGGAGAAGTATTTTTAAAGTCAGAGTTAGATATTTGTAAATCAGGAGTAAAACAAAGCTTCTACTCAGACATTTCACTTTCATTCTCAGAAGACAAGGGACTGATGTCAGGTATGGTGGCACATGCTGGTAATCCCAGCACTGGGGAGGCTGAAGCAGGAGGATTACAAGTTTGAGACCAGCGTAGATGATGTAGTGATACTCTGTCTCATACAACAAACATAATGTAACAAAATAAGAAGATAAATCTCTGAAATTCATGACTAATTCAAAAATTGATTTAAAGGTCAATGCTTTCTAATAGTGGGTCAGAGCCAGTGCTGAATGGAGGCTTGATGTAGCTGGATTCAAACCTAGGCTGAGTCAGGCAGCTCTACTTAGTCAACAGAGCATTGGTCTCAATGATCAGACCTGGATCTGGCTCACAGGGTGAGGTGAACAGAGTTGAGATGCCAGTCACAGGGTATCCCAGGGCTCAGGGTATGCCAGGCAATGATTTATGTCCCCTTTCCAATAGCAGCTTGAGGAGGATACAGAGTGTAGAGAAGAAGAGAAGATAGGAGCATTGGTTGGAGGAGACATATTCAGCATTAGCTCCAAAGTGCGAGAACAGGAATTAAATGGAGGTGTTGGGAAGTGATCAGAGAAGAAATCTCTTCTTTGCTCCTAAGGCAGGTTTCACTTCTAGTCCAGCAAAGTTGTCTTAGCTTCTTGCCTTTTTCCTTCATGGCACTCATTATAAAGCTTTTGGCTTACACACATTTACTTGTGATGTCTACATTAAACTTAAAGGAAGCAATTTTCCCTCATTTCCATTCCTGTATGCCCAGTCTCCCGAATGGGGACTGTCATGTAGTGCATACTCATATGTTGAGCAAATGAAATGGAACACAACAAGGTGGCTTGAGGTGAAGGAAACTTCATCTCTACTTATTAGGGGCTACATGCAGCATGGGCTCACAAGTCAGCATGAGGACTCTGGCCAGACCAGTCATTATGGTTCCTATGTCTATCGGGGCTGGGATTTAGCTCAGTGGGTAGAGCACTGCGCTGCAGTCTCTGAGGCCCCAAGTTCAATTCCTAGCACCGCAAAAATGGGGGAAGGACCTGGCAATCCACTCCCAAGGCAATCCTGAAGCACTCAGCCATTGAAAACCCTACGAGGGTCGCTATGAGTCGGATACCGACTTGACGGCACCCAACAACAACAACAACAACAACAACAACATGCCTATCAAGTTACTCCTAATCATGACCTTTATGTACCAGAACCAAAAATTTTCATTGGCTTTTTTGTTTTCTATCACCTATCCTCCTGCCCAAATAGAATGCTGCATTATCCTTAAAATGCCTCTGTCACTTATCTGTCCTCTTTGTACAACTAATTCCAATATGAGGAAGCTCCTGGAGTCAGCCCTTTGCCCCATAGATAGCTCTCATGTCTATGTTTTGTTTCAGTGTTGAGGAAGAGCTGATGTTTATCTGTTTTTACCACTCACAGTATATTATTTTACTGCAGAAGCCTTGTCTATGCTTACTTTTATGTAAACAAACATGAAGAAAAGATAAACATATGTATATGACTCTTTAAACAAAGTTTCAAGAGATATTCTTTGATTACTCTTCACTTATTGGAGCTGTTGGCAGTGACAAATGCTTAACTTTTTTCAGGCTTTGAAAGAGGCTATGACCCAGTCATTCCATGATAAAAACCAAGCAGTGCATCAACTTCAGGAGATAGAGGACAAGCCAGAGGTTGGGGCCAGGAAAGACATAGATGAACTACAAATATCTGGGAAGCATAGTGATTGGCCAAGGAAATGAAACCAAGGCCAACTGCCAAGGTTCAGTAGTGGTAGGTGACGTCTTAGTCAAGAACCATTGCATCATAGTTGAAAGATGAAACTCTTGGCAGTTAGTGATGTCTGTTTTCCATCTTAGCGTGTCATAACCTAAGAGTTGTAGCATGGATGGAAGACAACTTGGCAATGTTAATTGTGAGGCATTTTACTCAAAAGTAAGATGTGAGTAGCTAATAAACTTCTCCCCCAAGTTCCAGAATCACACATTCAACCACTGACTTACTATCTTTTCTTGAACATCTGCAACCTGATGTGATCGAAAGCAAGGTGATAGGCATGAGCTGAGGGAAAGATGCTGGTACATAAGGGGTGGTCAGGGCAATCTGCTCAGTAGTTTGCTTGGACCTTCTGGTCCTGCCCATGTTTTTATCTTTGATGTATCATTTCCATCTTTTGATGGCATGTTGCCAGGCCCATCTGGCCTTATGACTTTGTGGATCTGGCAGGATTCAATTCATGATAGGCAGCTGTGGGCACATGGTCACTTTTTTTTAGCATTCCTTCTCCACCAGGGCCCCGTAACACAATTGGCATTGCTTTTCAAAATAATATTAAAAGGGCAAACTCTCTGAACACACTTATTTTTAAGAAATTGCTAATTAAAAGTGACTCTAATCAGCAAAAGATAGACAAAGATTATTCTACTATAGTTATAATTTGGTGGGGGGAGGGAGTTTGAAAGATTTTGAAGATAGATTTAAAAAGAAAGTACATTCCATATCTCTTATTTATACTTTTTCTCTTAAAAAGAATAGTTTTCTAAATATTTATAAGGGTAAAAACATAAAATTAGGTGGAAAGACAGTAAGATGAACTAAATGATAATATAACTAATGGAATAACTATGTTATTATAATGTAATTACTTTCATATAATATAATTAATAAACTAGATTATTTCTATTTTTAATAGGCTCAGAAGAGGCCATCTTCAGGCAGGTTATTTTTTTTTTTTTCAGTACTAGGGGACTGAACCTAAGACCAAGCATATACTTTGCAAGTGTTTTACCACTGATCTGCAGCCACAGCCCTAAGTTAAGCAGGCTGCCTTGAACTTGCAATCTTCCTGCCTCCGCCTTCTGAGTTACTGAGATTACATGAGTGTATACTGCACCCAGCCTCTTAAGACAATTTAAAAAATCTGTAAGTTTGATGTGGATATACTTTCTCTAATCATACAAATGGAAAATAGTATGATGCATGATTTGAAAATATGTCCCAACTTTTGGAAAAGAAAAAGAAAGTTTGAGTTGTAGAAATTATAGACTAAAGAGCTTAATATCAACTCCCAATAAATTTTGCAAGGGATTATTAAACAAATTGAGAAACTGTAAAGCAGAAAGCAATACTTCTGAGGAACTATTGAGTTTAATACCTTATTATGTAATTTCTTTTTAAAATAAAAGTTCCAAATTAATAAATAAAGAGGTATATAATTATTCTGTGAAGATGACATAGTTTTGTTTAAGAATCCCTGATTGTTCCCCCGGGGGTTTGCCACAAATTCCATGTGCATTTATACTAGTAGTCACTTCCAGTATTATAGAGTCTACCAATCATATGGCCCAACTAATAGGACTGATTGCTTGGTGGCCTGGGCAAGCATCAATATCTGTTTTGCTCAGGGTTTGGTCCAAATTGATAAAATTTCTCATCAACTGGTATATAAACCAGCATAGAGCCCCTATGTATGGAGTAACTCACCTTTGTTATGTTGTTGTTGTTGTTAGGGGCCATCGAGTCAGTATCTGACTCATAGCGACCCTCATAGGGTTTTCAATGGCTGAGTGCTTCAGGATTGCCTTGGGAGTGGATTGCCAGGTCCTTCTCCCATTTTTGTGGTGCTGGGGATTGTACTCAGGTCCTCAGAAAGTGCAGAGCAGTGTTCTACCAACTGAGCTAAACCACAGCCTAATCTACCTCTAGAACCCAAAACAACCTGTCATACATCATGCTTTCTTGGTAGTAGGAGATATTTGTGTCAACAATGTCTTCTTTCTGTAGAGGGGAAATTGTATAACACATTTGACCATTCAACTTTTAATTTTGGGAGGATATGGAAAGCGCTTGAATATTCTAGAATAGATACATCTTACTAGGGCCAGTAGTATGCTGGCTAACTCTTGCTCATCTGGCTCAATACACAGAAATTCATTGATGGTCATTGTGATGGTCTGCAGCATGTCCACCTGGGCTGGGTTTCTTCAACCTATATCATAAGGCAGAAAAAGTTAGCATAATCCTGGGAATGCAAATGTATATTATTTCCCATTTCATATGGCTGACAGAGGGGAGTAACTACTGAATATTTTAGTGACACTAGTCTCACCAGCACATTTTCTGCTGCCTTAGTAAATGAGGTGCCCTCAACATCTTTCTGGTGGACACACCTTTCTGTTAGGTCTTCCAGTCATATACATCATATACCATTCAGCAAGTTAATTTTCTCAAGTTTTTAAATATCTTCTGTTGTTCACCACAGCAATCTTTGTATTTCAGCTTTTTCAACCATGAGCTACAACTTCTTTACTTCTAGAAGCTGTCATCATAGCAGGTTCTTACCATTTTCTGAGGTCTTTGGTAGGCTGCTCAATCCTGTGTCTTGACAAATTGCTCCCAAATCAGCACACTGTTTCTTATTCAGCTTTCTAATCAAGCACATCAGAAGCCAGTTCCCCATGTACTCTTCCAATCTCTGCCAGTACATTCTGGTGAGGGGAATACTTCCTTTCCATGTCTCTACATGGATTATGGTATAACTAATTCTAGCCATAGGCTTAGTCACCAGGAGGGCAAGAAGGTACAGTGGAGATAAAAAGCTTCTGCAGTGTCTTACAGTTCATTTTATTTGGCAAATGGATGGTTGTAGTAATTACTATATATTGTGGGTATGTGGACTTGTAGGATTGACCAAAAGGACACTGATGGTAAGATAAGCAAAATTTGTTGTTTTTAGGTGCTGTCAAATTAGGTCCAACACAGCAACCTTCATAGGATTTTCAATGGCTAATTGTTTCAGGAGTGGACTGCCATATCCTTCTCCATAATAAATCTTAAAACAGGCTGATAAGGAAAAATGTCTCTTACGGAATCAAAGAACATTTCTCTTGCTCTCAGTGTCACCCCTGAACTTCTGGGCACTGAGCTCCATCTGCCTATATCTATATTCTTGCTTTTCTTAGCAAATTTCCAGGGTCTTTTTCCGCATGTTGACAGCAAGATGCTTCTAGTATTAATCCCTATTGGATATTCCTGTCTAGAGACTTTCACACCAGTGTAACAAATATTCAGACTTACCTAAGTTGTTGTCACCACTGCTGTCAAGAGTGAATGCAGAGGAAAAGTTCACACTTGGAGTGGCTAATCAGGTCTCATCACCACTTCTGTCTACCTAGGTACTGTCATGGAATATCTAGTCTATTATCCTAGTAGTTACTTCATCAGTTAAATGGAAATAATGGAATCTTCACAAACACTAGATGTAGACAAGAGAAGGTGAAATAACATTTCTATGGCATGTAGATTCTATATATCAGTTACTGTCAGTGTACATGGTACACACTGATGAGGCTTCCTTTATGAGGGTTGATTTACAAAGGACTATTTTAGTAGCATAAGTTATAGTGTACCTTTGGACTTGGACCAGCTAGATTCTGATCACCTGTAGGCTAAGTAACGAGAGGAAATGTTCTTGGATGGTTGAAGAAAAGATTGTGCAGAGGACACAACCAGCCTGAGACACCTTCACAAGGAAGGGACTAGGAGAGGAAATGCCCTGAATATCATTCTCCTTTCTTCTTATTCTCCTTTCTGGTCTTATGACCAAACTCTACCAGATGCCAGAGGGTAGGAGAGACCATTTATATGGTTCATAAATGTCGGCCCCTTGGATAGAGAAAAAGATATGAAGGCCAAAGAATGTATCTGAAAGGACCAAAAGAAGCATCTTGTTCAGTTGTAGCTTATAGCTTGGACAGGAGAAAATGGTGACTAATTATTAGAATTAAATGAAAATCTGGTTGCAAAAAATACTATTTAATAGCCCAAAAGAAGAGTGGAAAACATTTCCTGAGGATATAGTATTCCACAAAAATTGAGCATTATATTAAATAGAAACTCTCTCCCATTAGTTCACAATTCTTTCAATACCTCTTCTCTCTCTCTCTCTCTCTCTCTCTCTCTCTCTCTCTCTCTCTCTCTCTTTTTCTTCCATTTTTTTTCAGTACTGGTTTGCAGTATTGGGGAGTTGAAGCCAGGTCCTCTGACACATGCTGAGCAAGTGCTCTACCACTGAGTTGTACCCAACTCCCTTTTTATTTTTATTCTAAGACAGGTGTCACTCAGTTGAGTATGTTGCCCTGAAATTATGATTTTCCTGCCTCAGCCTCTCAAGTTGCTGGGATTACAGGAGTGGGCTATATCACTCTGCTCTTAACAACTGTTTGATTCTAGGTATTAACCTCTCTCATTCTCACTTGATATACTAAGTGTCTTCTTTAGGCCACATAGCTAAGCAGTGGCCAACTCAGATCCAGATCTGTCTAACTCCCCAAACCACTGGTTCCTCTGATATAACATGAAGCTTCACTAAAATGTAATACACAGAATTGTCTCTTAAAAAATCTGAGGACAATGGGTGTATTTCATTCAAAACAGTGAGCTGTTTTGAAATTGGGAAGGTTGGGCAGATGACTTAAATACATACGGGAAGTAATGCTGATGAAAAAATAAATCCTGCACTTGTTTTGACCCTATAAAGAAACATTGAGAAAATTACTGACAGCTCACCTCCCAGAAGATCCAAGTAGACTGACTTTTTCCCAATAGGGCCTGGATTCATGTGACTAAGTGCATTTTGAAGTAGATTATGTGGTTGCATCTCCAAGTCACAGGAAGATGAGCCATATGTAATCACCACCATACTAGTCTCTTGTCTACTGACAATTTTCACTTTAATTCATTTTGCTAAATTTCCTCTTCTCTTACAGGTTTCCAATCACACAACCAGAATCAACACAGTGAAAACTAGGGCATAGGCAATTGCAAAGTGAAAGGGATTAACTTTTGCCGAGTTTCATTTGTGTCATCTGCAGCCATAGCACCCTGGCATCTGATCCTGCCTGATCTCAGAAGCTAAGCAGGGCCTGGTTTGTCCTTGGATGGGAGACCTCCTGGGAATGCCAGGTGCTGCAGGCTAGGGAGAAGGACCTGGCAATCCGTTCCCAAAACAATACCCCATTGAAAACCCTATGAACAGCAAAGAAGCACTGATAATAGTGCTGGCATGGCACAGTGTCAGGGAGCATTTCGTTCTGTTGTACATAGAGTTGCTATGAGTTGGACCCAACTCAATGGCACCTAACAACAATGTTTGTGTCAGGAAATATGCTGGGCACTTTTTATATTAAACAAATAACTGCTACTATGTACAACAATCCCATTCAAGCTTTAAGCTTTGTTAACTTCGTTTTATATAAGGTAACTCACAGGTTTAAGTGATTTGGTACAGGGCTTAAGTGATGTATAGACTGAGTTTTTACCTAGTTCCCTTACAAACTTCAGACCACTAATCAAAGTCTAAAGTTTTTGTGTTAATATTTTGTTAGAGAATAAAACTCCAGGGAAGCTGAGGTATGAGGAAAAGTGTGAAGTGAGAAGGAAAGTCAATGCAGTCATGCATGTTGAACTAGAGCAGCTTGGCAATGAGCTGATTACATAGTCATGATGGGCATCTTTAGAGAGGCTGTATGAAAGACAGATTGTATGTCTGGAAGAAAGTAGTTGTTTACAATCTCCTGCCAGTCAGAGATGGGTGCGTGGGGGTGTTAACTCCCCATAGCTTCTAGTTTTTTTTAACTGAGAAAATTGTTTCCACAGAGGTTCACTCCTTATGTGATACAAAAGATCCAGGGCAGAAGGCAAGAGGCCTGTGTTAGTCAGCTTTCCACTGCTGTAACAAAATTCCAGAGGAATCAATATGACATTATTTCATTTTGCAGCAAAATGAATGGAACTGGAGAACGTCATCTTAAGCGAACAAACACAAGCTCAAAAAGAGGAACACCCTATGTTCTCATTCATATGTGGGAGCTGAATCTTAGTTAAAGGAAGAAAAAAATCCTATGCATAAGTTGATATATAAAAAATGCAAAATTAAACTTAGCAAAGAGGGGACAATATAAAGAGAAGAAAGAAGAAGGGAGGTAAATAGCAGAGGGAAACAAAGATTACAGAAGGTGGGATGGGGAGGAGAGTCAATGTAGAGGGATAAAAGGGGAGAGGATAATCTCAATGTCAAAAAAGCAACTTCATTAGTACATTAGAAAAATAGGGGAATATAACTCAAATATGCATTTGAGTTTTACTACATATTAGCTATAAGGCTCCATAAACCTTGTGGGTTGTTGAAGGTATAGCCAGAAGTGATGTAATGGTTGCACAATGGAAACAGCCAATGCTGTATTACTCTGTTCCCCACCATCCTTTACTAATAAAGGGAGAAAAAAATGAAAATCAATATGAAGGAGGAAATATTTTCTTTGACTCAGACTTTCAGAGGTTTTGGTCTGATTGATTGGCTACATTGAAATAGGCTTGTGTTAAAGCCAAACATCATGGCTAGGAGCATGTGGTGGAGGCAAAGATGCTCATCTCATGGTGGCCAGGGAGCAGCGAGCAAGAGAGGAAGGGGTCAGAAACATGATATAGTTCCCAAAGGCACACCTTCAAAGACCTATTCCCTTCCACTCTCGTAAGACCCCAATACCCCATCAAACTATGAACCACCAATAGATTATTCCACTGATAAGGTTAGTGTCCTCATGATCCTATCACTTCTCAAGATCCCCCTCTGAACATTGCTGTATTGGGGACCAAGCCTTCAAAATATAAGCCTATGAGGGGACATTTAAGATCCAAACCATTACAAGCAGGCTTAGGGGAGGCATATGCAGGGCAAGTCTCATGGGACCTGAGGGATTAAGAACAATCACTTCTGCTCCTAATGATCTCTTCAAGCCCTTGTGTGTAGATCAGAATTCATAATCATGGCATTGAGGCAAGCCATCTCTAAGGCTATGCTGGTCAGAAAGCAAGAGGAGAGTATAGATCCTGTTGTTGTTGTTGTTAGGTGCTGCCAAGTCGTGTCCAACTCATAGGGACCCTCATAGGGTTTTCAATGGCAGATTGTTTCAGGATTACCTTGGGAGTGAGTTGCCACATCTTTCTCCCAATGCAAATCCTAGCTGGGGCATAATCTGCATCTCCTATAGGTAGGGTACATGGATTTGTTTTCCCTCCTTACCTTCGAACAATTCTCAAAATGTTTTGCCTGGAATCAACATTGAAAGGAGGGGTATAAACATCTTATAGGTTACAAAATCAGATGATATTTCTTAAGATCTAATGTTTTCCTTTAAATAATTTCAAAATTGCAAAAGCTGATTATTAGTCTAATAGTGGAAATATAGTTTACTTTAAAGATGACCGGCTCTGGAGGTCACACAGCTAAGCTACATATTATTTGTCTCCCTGTAGCTTCACTGTTGATGTCTCTGACATATAGGTTATGATGATAACAGTTGCTTATATTCACTTTTGAGAACTTGAAGGCCATTTTCACTGAAATCTCTGATTCTTCACTTGGCTCTGTGCAGGTGTACAGTGGGTGATATTTGGATGTCAGTAGGCAAAAATCTCTACTTTCAGCTCATGATGTCAACATTTTCTGAACATGCATCCCATGAAGAGCCATGAAGATTGAACATGCATAAACTCATGACTGATTATTTCACTTACAATCACCTTTTTCTGTGCCTTAAGTCACTCTACTTCTTCATTCCATGATTATCCCAAACCTTATTTAAGGGAGGCAGATTTGAGACTTAGATCTTCCCCTCCATGATTGACCACCTTACAAATAAGCTTTCTCTTTTGCAGAACTTTGAACATTAGTTTGGAGGTTGGCATACTGTGCAGTGAGCAAAATCGTCACAGTTTGGTAACCTTTGTTCCTTGCCCATCACTGTGGTACCAGCTTCACATAGGTATAAGCTCTTGGCACCTCCTGTCTCTTGCTTTCTGCCCTGAAGTCTCCCTTGACATCTCAGAGTGGGAGGTTTGTGGGTACTCAATCCTCAGCTGTGCTCATGTGGACAGAAAGGAAAGTGGAACCAGAGCAATCTTTCTCCAGTGGGGCTGGAGTCTGTGGATGTATACGCTACCCTCCTCCACCCATTGAGTGGATAATTCTGAGGCACATTCTATACCACTCCTCAGAGGTCCCTGTGGGATTAGGCTGTTGTCATTCACAGTAATTATGAACTGGATAATGCATCCTTGCAATTCTCTGTGTTCCTGTTTCATTTTCTACCTCTTGTTCCTCTGTACTGGAATAACTTCCCCCAGGAAACTGCATGCTAGCAAGACTTTATCTTCATTTGTGCTTTCCAGGGAAAGTTTATGTAAATATTGAAAGCCTTTCTCGCCATCATGAAGTATGTAAACATTTTTAATGGTAGTAACAGAAGACAGACTCTAGAGGCACACTGTGTCAAATGACTGCTGGTTATGTAGTGTTGGACAAGTTATTCAACTTTTTGATGTTAGTTTTCTTATATATAAAATGGTGATAATAGTAATAACCCTCATGGGGTTAATGAAAGAATTAATATGTTAGCTCAGATTAAGTGCTTTGAACTTTGCCTGTTACAGAATTGCTAACACTTACATTGTGTTTTCTGTTATTTTTATTATAAAAAATTGGCTAATTAGAATTTTCCCACCATTTCCAAAGTTTTTCTACTGTTGAATAATATATTACATGAACCATATCAACATGAATGGGGTGTGGTGATAATAATGTTCACTATGTGGACAATCTCTTTTCTTAGGGTAGACTCTTTAGGGTAGATTTCCTTAGGGTAGACTCCTAGCAGTGGAATTTCTGGGTCCAAATACCCGATGCCTCTGGCTACAGCAGCACTTACCACCCATCACTGACATAGCCTAAGGTTGCATGTAACACTCCACCACCCCCAAGATGAAAGTCCTTGAGGCAGGAGTCATGGCTTTTGTTCATCCCCATATCCTTAGCACTTGAAAAATTAATTAAGTCTCATCTATGTGCCAGTTCCAATGTTAAATGGCTAACCTAATTAATACGTATTTATGAAATGTTTACCAGAATAGGTGGCATAGACTTTATGTAGTTTTAGTGAGCTTGTGAATTATAATAAAAAACCTAAATAAATTGACCAGCACATACAGGACATGTAGTTAGAAGCTCACACAAGTCAGACATGGGATCTGAGTTTACAGGAGTTGACACTCAGAATGTATTGCAGTAATATAAACTTACCCATCCACCCCCATTAAAAAAAGTAAACATGTTTCATATTCCAACTGTGTCAATAACCATGGGGCAGAAATGGATCCCATAAGAAAACAAATATTTGGCCTTCGTAATTAATGTCAATATTAGACAAAGACCCCCAAAAGGAAAGGCAATCACCTGGCTTCTCTGAGCTCATGCCTTGAAGATCTCGCTTTCCATACTGTGGGAGAAACAGCTGCCTTGCCAGGGCTCACCTGGTTAGGATTTTTCACGGAGCGTGACTGAGAAAAAATGTCCAGTCAAGCAAAACTGTGCAAATTAATTTGAGTTTACATTACCAAGTGTGTATCCCAACCAGTTGTTTGCAAAGGAGTCTGAAGGAAAATTGAAACATTAAATGTCATATAACCAGAAAAATAAGTGACCACTTTGGAAGCAATAAAATTAGTACCTTCTGGGAAATTAAACTCAGTTACAAAAGGAGACAAAGTATAAATAGAATTGATGAAAACAGACACAATATAAATAGCTATTAATTTAAAGACGGTGGGAGTTTAGAAGATCTTAAACTATTAGAGCATTTTTATACATGTTGTTGTGGTATGCATTAGAGACATATCACAAGAGTATTTCCTCTTTTCTGCCAGGAGTATATAGTTCCAATATAGGGCACATGCTATAGCAAAATATAGTGGGAACATATATATGCTGGAGCAATTTTTTTATTTTTTATTCTTGCAGTACTGGAGGGCTAAACCTAGAGCCTTACACCTACTTTGCATATGCTCTACCACTGGCCTACACCCCCAGTGCATTTTTAATTTTGTATTTTGAGTCAGGGTCTTGCTAAGTTACACAGGCTGCCTCTGGCCTCAAACTCACAATTCTCCTCCCTCCATCTCCTCAGTTGCTGGGATTATAGGTGTGTGCCACCTGGCTGGATCAACTAGTTTTGCTTGTTAAGGGGGAGTGAAGTTATAGAAACATTTTATTCCATGTGAGTGTATTTCTAGATGTGATGTGGACTCATCATGATGAGTGACCCTGCTCTTTGAGATACAGATAGATTTAACCTGATCTCCTATTTTGCAAGAGGAAAAACTTACTGGCTTTCTAATCTTGAGAGTTTCGAGCAGGAGTGTTCTAGGGCGGTTCATATTTTTCCTTGTTACAAAGCCTATGGGCTCCTGGTTCATGTAGCACATGTTGCTCTTTTTCTATATTGCATCATCCTCACAGTGAAGGCCACCCTATATTTCACTCCTTCAAATGCTGCTGACCCCAGCTGTGTTGTTGTTGTTGTTGTTAGGCTCTGTTGAGTTGACTCATAGAGACCCTGTGTACTATAGGGGAAACACTATTGTCAGTGCTTCTCTGCTGTTCATAGGGTTTTCAATGGCTGATTGATTTTTGGAAGTGAGTTTCTGGGTCATCTCCCAAGCCTATAGCACCTGGTGTTCCCAGGTGGTCTCCCATCCAAGTACTAACCAGGCCCAACCCTGCTTAGTTTCCAAGATCTGACGGGATCAGATGCCACGGTGGTATGGCTGCAGGTCCCAGCTGTGCAGTACCCAACTTTCCATCAATAGTTAGATAATGAAAGGGTTTCATATTATAGTATCAGTCACATCGACTTAAAAACAGTTAAGCATCCCTTAATGATGGAGATATGATTGGGAAAATGAGTTGCTAGACAATTTTATTATGTGAGCATCGTAGATGCACTCCCACAAACCTACATGGTATAACCTATTACACATTTAAGTCATATGGTGTATAAATAAACTATGGTCCAGGCTGTAGGGTCATGGTGAACAAAATAACATGTTATTAAATCAAGCACAAGAGAAAATGATGCAATCAAATGACAAGGTAAACATAAGGTGTAAGAGGTTGCTGTTGAGATGACATGGAATATTGTTTTACAGTAAACTTATTTTTTATAAGTAGAAGGATTATACTCTAAAATAACAAAAGCTATAATATAGTAAATGCATAAACCAGTAACAGTGTTGTTTATTATTATTAAGTATTATGTAATAGACATAATTGTCTATGTGGTATAATTTTGTATGATTGGCATTGCGGTAGGTTTTTTACACAGTATTGCCACAAACGTGTGAATAATGCCTCACGGTATGACACTGACATGGCTACATCACTAGGGGACAGGAATTTTTCAGTTGTGTTGTAATCTTATGGGATCACCATCATAGAACCAATCCATTGACTGAAATATGGTTATGCAGCACATGACTGTATTTAAATATTCTTATTCAAATCTTTTATCCATTTTACCAGTAGGAGTTTGTGACTGACTGATTTATTTTTCACGAGCTCTCCATTCGAGTGTACTTCTCTCTTTGGCTTGTCTGAAATTCTCAATTCTTGTAGGTCAATTTCTCAGCATTAAACTTTTTATTTTATTCCCTCTTATAGATTATGTTTTCAGTTTTATCATTGTAATTTCTTTACAAAAATGGAGAGGTTATTAATACTATTTCAGATGGTATTGGTAGAACAGGACAAATAAAAGGGACATGTAGATCAGAAAGAACTCTTTCCAAAACCTACGTCTATTACATCTGAACAGTGATTGTGGACAAATCAGCAACACCTGAGCCCTCTGCATCCTCAAATTGAAAATGAGGACCTGACTGGGTGGGATATAAGAAAAAAAGAGGTTTAATCTCATCCAAGGTGGCATGGTGGTCATCCTGTTGGTAGGGCCCTGAGGTGGTAAAGGGCATCATGTCAAGAGGTAAGGTGTGTGTACCAGAGCACCTAAGAAAGAGGCATTCAGGGATTCCAGGCTTGCTTGTGACAACCTATTCTCTCAAATTTTAATCTAGCCACAGGATAGCTAGAAATCTCACAGGGCCACATTAGTCCATTCATAAGTGTTGTGATCTAATTATCTCTTAAAGATCTCAAGTGTGCCATTGTTCCATTGAGGACTTCAGCTTCAACATAGGTTTTGGTGGGTACAAATCATATGCAAATCATAGCAAGATCTTAAAAATTGGGTCTGCTTTCCTCCTGGCAACAATTGGCTGGGGACTTAGTAATGACCTTGCCTTTGCTCTGGGTGGGCTTCACTCAATTCTGTGAGCTCATGGCCTCTGTCACCTTTTAGGACTGCAGTTCCCACCCTGAGTATGATTCCCAGGACTCTGCTGCAGAAGGCAAGTATCAAATACACCTGGTTTAGTGAGGATGTAGGCGGTATTGATAGTACCACCTTCAAAGCATGGACACTGGTATTCTCCTGGCACCTCTAAAATACATGGTTTCCACAATAATGTAATGGTGGGAGGTAAAGAATAATTGAAGGTAAGGATAGCATGGAGACTGAAAATTTCAGTCTGGGCCAAATCCAGCATTACTGCTACAGAAGAGTCACATAGGCTGGCTGGCCTTTTCTGTGCAGGTTTTACAGCAGCAAGGCTTCAGTTTCCAGAAGTCTATGTGTTCCTTCTTGCCCTGTTTCCTCTTATCAAGACACAATTTCAGCAGCTAGAGAATGCAGGTAGGTAGGGGCCCCTTTGCCCACTGATTCCTTCCATATGTGGGTTATTTCACTTTCCAAGGGGCCCTAAGGTTTGGGAAATCTACTTGTCCAGTGTAATCACCTATAAACTAGTATAAACTCAAGCTTTGCTTCAGTTTATTAGTCACTGACTCGCCATAAGGAAGAATAAAAAAAGCTTAAAGAAACTAGGAAAACAGCCATTTGAGATTCTAATCTGATGATCATTTGGGCATGTTTAGGATTTAAAAATTCAGAATAGTAACCCCATTTCCATCAGCATTTCTATAGCATCCTGCATGGAGTGATGCTTTAAAGTTGATATATGGTAGATGAGCCCACAAAACCAGACTGGGTTCAATCATTGAACCTCTAGTCTTTGGAAATACTGAGGTTTGAAGCCCTGCTTGAGAAATTAAAGTTCTGGGTCTTTGTTAGTCTTGCTCTGTAAATTCCACTTTGCCCCAAACATCTTTTAGCAGCAGAGAGTTGGTATGGCCTAGAGCAGATGGATGACTTCCCTGTAATCTGAACAGCCATCAAATTACAGGGCTGCTTAGTGCTGACTTGTTAGGTGCCTTCATGCAGGTCCTACTCATAGTGACCCTCATGGGGTTTTCAATAGCTGAGTGTTTGGGGATTGTTTCAGGAGTGGATTGACATGTCCTTCTCCTGTTTTTTCAGTGCTGCAGATTGAACCTCAGTCCTCAGAAAGCGTGGAGCAGCACTCTACCACTGAACTAAACCCCAGATCTTAGTGCTGACTACTTTCCTAAAAATCTCCAACTGCCTTATTTCAAAGATTAAGACACATAAGCCCCAAAGAGAAACCCATTCATTCAGCAAGTCACTAAGCCCTTATTTGTTGTGACACTGTGATACAGGAGGAACAGAATCCTTGTCCTCATGGAGCTTAGAGTCTGACAGATCAGACAGGAGTGTAACAAGTAAATGTAAGACAAGGATGGGGACCTGTGCAGTCATCCCTATGCATCTGAGCAGGATTAGTTCCAAGACTCCTGTGGATGCCAAAATCTGAAGATGTCCAAGTCCCTAATACAAAATTATATAGTTTTTGCATTTAATCTGTGTATATCCTCTTGTATACAATCAGTCTTATGAATCTGTCCATTCTACATCTATGGATTCAAGCAACTTTAGGTTGAAAGCTTGTAGTTGATTGAGTCTATAGATGCAGAACCAGCAGATATAGAGGGATGTATTTGAGCAAAAGCATTTTCTTGGTCATTATTACCTAAAGAACACAGTATGACAGTTGTTTGTATAGTATTTGCTATGAATTAGATAGTATAAGTAATCAAAATGATTTAAAGTATTCTGAAGTACGTAGGTTGAATGCAAATACTATGCCATTTTATATAAGAGACTTGGACATCATTAGATTTTGGTATCCATGGGGGTCCTCAAACATTTCCCCAAGAATACCAAAAGACCATTATACTTTAAATCATCTCTGGATTACTTACAATGTTTAATACCCTGCCAATACATCATTTCATTTGTACAGATGCAGCATAGTACTCAGTATTTTGCTTTTTGGAACTTGCTACAATTTTTAAGTGTCCTTTTATTTCATCTCTTATGGGTTATAGGCTACTGTCTCAGTCCATGTTCTGTTGCTATAAGAAAACAACTGAGATGGGTACTTTATAAACAAAGGAGGTTTTATTAGCTCATAATTTAGGGAGGTAGAAAGTCCAAGGTTGGGCAGCCTCTGGAAAGTCCCCTTTGACTGAGTCACAATCTGCCAGAGAAACAAAAGGACACTTGCTGCATGCAGGGAGCACACAGTGAGACAGAAGCCAGAGAGTAGGGAGGGGCCGGTGTTGCTGTGTGTATAAAAATTAATTCTCAGAGAACTCACTCCAAGTTACCAGTATTAATCTTTTTAGGGTGTGAGACTCCCAGTGACCTAATTACTTCCCATGAGACCCTACCTCTTAAAGGTTCCACTACTTCTCACATTGCCACTGGGGCTCAAGCTTCCAGCACACAAACCCTCAGGGAACACACTCAGACCAAACCCAAACTACAGCAGCTGCTATAAAGAGGGTAGATCAAACTGCCCAGGTATTCCCAGAAGAGGTGAACATTCTCTAGAGAAGGGACTGCTATAAACCTCAGGCAGCATTTTCTCACAGCAGATAGAAGATGCTTATACCACTAAAGATCTGGGGAGACACCATTACCATTTATTGCAATCCACCACTCAGATCTATTTGCTTCTTATACCAAGTTTATTCAATCCAGGCACAGTGTCCCTATGTTCTGGTCAGTCACAATTACTGAGCAACTTACTGCAGAAACTTATATTTCCTGCTTGCGATATTAGTGGGACAACAAGAGCCTGCAGTGTTGTTGCTGATCCAAAAGCTATAAGAAACACCAATTTTCTCCATCTTCTAGCACTTGTTTTAGATTCTTCTTCCCCTTGGCTAAGCACTTCCACTAGTCTATGTGGGTATGACTTATAGGTGACTTGTGTCTGTCTGAAGAGTCTTAGGCTCTAGTTACTAGGCATTGGTTGCTGCACTTGACAATGCCATGGAAGTACCCAAAGAGGCCACTGTCTACTGCTTGGATTTCAAACCTATTCCTTTCTGCTTTATCATGAGGCCACAGTTCTATATCCTTATTATGAGCAAGACTGCTAGTTATTATGATAACTTCTTTCTACTCTTGGTGCTATATGGGCACAAAGTGTCCAAAGTGACAGTGGTTATAGTGCTAGGATTAGTAGGGTCATCACCATATTTCCTAGTGGAAGCATCCCACATAAGAACCAGGACCTCCAGATCCACAAATTCCCAAGTAGGTAATGGGAATGATGGAGAGATGGACATTCCTGCTTCTCCCTCTTGGTTCCTAGAGCTATGTATGTTAGTAGTGAGGACATAGTTTTATATAGTGGCTGTTGACTCAAGGCAAATACTGAATACAGAAGAATAGTACTTCATGTTTGCAGGTATCTCTTGAGTTTGCATTTTAGTTGTATCTTTAAGTTTCTCATCTACCCTATCAGGCCAGCAAGTTCTGTGTGGTATACTGTATGGCAGAATTGGGTCAAATCCATGTGTAGATTTGATCTTCACTCCTGTTACAAAGTACCTTAGGTGAGTTTTCCTAAGTTCATTCTTGTACAAGTGATTTATTCAGGTAGTATTTTCAGTAGAAATCTATAAGGAGGTGAGAGGGCAGGTTTGTGCAGGAGAAAGTGTAAGAAAAGGTCTGATTTCAGGTGAAGTCTATGTCAGTATGATGCTTTTAAGCTCTGAAACATAATGACACCATGGAAGTGTCCAGCCACCCCTGAGACAAAGGATCTATGCTTTTGTATATCCATATTTGTAAGTCCTTGGACATGGACCATCCCTGGAGGCAGCATTTCCAGATGAGGTGGTGCCCATTAACCAAGGGAAATTTTCTGGGGCTGTGTACATTTGAGCTGCTGTGTACCAACCCAATTTCCAAATCTGAGAAATCTAGTCAACTATTGGACTAGAATATTCTACATCCTTCACTATATTATCACTACATCTAGTCAACACATTTGTTAAATCCTCACTGTGGCAGACATCAATGATATGAGGATATGGAAATAAACCAAATAATCCTGCCCTCAAAAGTACTTTATTCTCAGCATTTTATAGAAAGCATCAACTAAGATTTTATATAGCAATACAAATCCCATAGCCTACTATAGTTACAAAATCATTTATCAGGGTAGGGCATTAAGTCTCTTACAGCTGTCAGATGTTTCTATATCCCTGCCTGTGATGTTTGCCTCTAACAACTTCCTGATCTCTGATTATTCTGGATGATTCTAACTTCTCTTCTGAGGCTTTCTCACTGAAGAAGTCAGTAAATGTAGTCATCATAATAACTTACATTTGGGGATACTTTAAACATGGTAAGTACTTAAGATGAGAAACATAGTTTTCAATTCTGAAACTAACCTGGAATGAAGTTGAGTCTACTTTAAATAACTGAGGGTACTTTCTAGAAACACATTTTTTGGCCCTTCTCCAGAATTACTTAATCAGACTCTTTAAAGCTTAGGAATCTGCATTTTATGCACTCTCTGAAATTATGCACTGTAAAGTATGAGAATCACTTACTAGAAAATAGTTTATTTATACTTCTTTTTTGTATGACTGGTGAGGAAACAAACTTTGAACTTTTAAAATCACACTTTTAATAGGTAGTAGGGTCAAAGCTTGTGCCCTTAACTTTTAGGTCAGGTTTTCCTCAATCTCACATCATTGACATTTTGGACCAGATAATTCTTTGTGGTAGGAGGCTATGTTGTGCATTGGATGTTTAGCAGCATCCTTGGCCTCTACTAATTAGACTTAATAGTGTCTCTCCAATCTGTGACAACTAACAACATCTCTAGGCATTACCAAATGTTGCTTGGAGAGCAAAATCACCATGCATGTCTCTGCCATGGCTGAAAACCATTGGTACTTGGGTATGGTATTTCATAAGCATTAATTATAAATGAATTTTTATATCTGATGGTCTTGTATTTGAATTCTGGCTTTAGCATTCATTTATCAATTGCATAATCCAAAGAAACAACTAAAAATATCTTCATAATAACCATATGAAATAGGCAAGGATCTTCAAGCTGTGGCTGTGTGTCACAAAGCTCCACCCAATACTTGTTTGAGTTCTCCTTTCAGGCCATGGCAAATTAGTATGACACCTAAGAGAATAGGTTGCTGACTGTGCCAAGACTGCCTCAACGTAAGTCTTCCAGATCTCAACCTCACCATTCAACTGGATTTTATTGACTATACATCCCTCATAAATAGAACTGCTGAATCGGTATGAATAGAATTAATATCTTCTCAAAACTAAAATGGAAATAGAGTAAGATGGGTATTGGTGGTGCCCATCTTCAGCCCTCAGAATTGACTATTCTATTGTATTCTTGTCAGCTTCCAGTGTTCGGTCTCTGCTAGTCCCAGAAGCCTACTCTGCTGCCCCAGGCTGAAGAATGACTGCTGAGCAGCAGTCCTTAGCTGATGGTTGAATGTCAGTGTACAGCTGCCCCGGCTCCCTTGCTTTCCCTTGGGATATCCCAAAGGATGTATGTTATACCATTTCTTCTAAGATTAATCTCCAGACACCCGTAAACAGAGCTAGCTCATTGACCATCTTCTCTCTTTCATTTTTTAATTCCCCTAGCAAAATTTCCTGTACCTCCCAAATCAGCTTCTTGAGACAAAATTGAATCTTCGACTCAAAGCTTGTATCTGTGGGAACCCCAAATAGGACACCGAGTCTCAAAATAGTTAACATTTGCAAAGAATCAGGTTTCTTTATTTTTCAGCTCACTCCAGATGTAATGTTGAATGTCACCCTCCTATGGGAGGAAGACATTTAACTAAGATGTTTTGAATTACACTCTTTCTAATAATGGTATGGCCTGCAGCTGTATCCCTGTGGCATCCGATCCTGTCAGATCTCAGAAGCTAAGCAGGGTCAGGCCTGCTTAGTACTTGGATAGGAGTCTGCCTGGGAACACCAGATACTGTAGGCTTGGGAGAAGGACCCAACAACCCACTCCCAAAAATCAATCCATCATTGAAAACCATATGAACAGCAGAGAAGCACTGACAACAGTGTTTCACCTGTTGTATGTAGGGTCACTATGAGTCAGATACCAACTCGATGTCACCTAACAGCAACAACAATAATGGTATTCCAAATACCAAATACCAAATACCAAGCTATAAGGAAAGAAATCCAGCATAGGGGAAAGCACAGATATATTGAATGCTTTGTATTTCAAATGTACCTAACTATGTGTTGGCTTTCTGTTGCTAATGAGAAGGTAGCTTACCAGGGAAGGCAGTTGAGCCTTGACACTATTGCTGGTTCTCTATCTCACAGAATTTGTTGAGATCAACACGACTCTGGAAACTTTTCAGTATCAATTGCCATTGTACAGTCTAGAAAGAACATGGCAGACACCCTCCCCAAATCAAGATCCATGGATTTTGTTAAGTCTTCACCAACTGTTTCATAGTTTATCAGCCTAAACACAGAAAAGACTTTTCAACAGATGGATTGCATCAGATTCTGTAAACACTGAAATTGTTTGGCAGGATTACTGCTTACTCTGAAAAATGCAATTTGCAAGGATACACACAGACGACACATATCCCCCACTGCACATTGTGACATAGTGTATACTGTAAACATAGCCCCATGGTATGCCTTCTGTACAGTGCTCACAAGTTATCAAATCCAGAATTAAACAGCAATTATCTCCAGCATCTCAGACTGCTGTTTTTGCCATTTTGCAGTTTCATGGGAGCTTGAGAAATGAAATAAAGCACGTCCCCTTCTTTTTATCCTAAGCATATTCACGAAGAAGAAAGACCCTGGGGAGCAGCCAAGTGACACAGCTTTGTAATGAAATCAGCCCTTTTAATTAGGTGTAGGCAAAACAGATCTCGTACTTCACTAAAAGATAAGCATCCTGTAGTTTAGGTGGTTTCACAGTCATTGCCTAAGGAAATTTACAAAGATGCTGGCCTAGCTTACCAGGCGCTCTCCTCCAATTGTTTTGGGAATGAATCAGTGGGTTTGGGAAGAGAGCATTTTAACTTACATAATTTCATCAGCCTCCCATTTTCATAGAGTATTTTATTGCTAAAATCAAGGAGGGAAGAAACTGCCAGTAAATCAATCTCAGGTCTGCTGCCAGTAGGAAGAAGAAAGGCAAACAGGTCCATGGAAAGTTCAAGGCTCAAGGAAAGGCCCTCCATTGGAGACTCCAGAGCAATTGCAGGGCAGTGCTAATAACTGAAAGCTTACTCTGCACCAGGCTTTGGGCTAAGCATGCTACTTATAGGTTAGACTTCAATGATTTTAAAGTGAGAAAATGGAAGCTCAAGGCTGTAATAACTTGTCCAAGGTGATTTCAGTCAGAGCTGATTTCAAACTTGGTTTTGCCAAAGGTCTCATCTTTGAACTTGGGCTGAGAAAGGTTGTTCATGTTCTGAAATCTATTTTTGACAAATATTCAAATGAGTTCCTGCTGTTTCTAAAAACCCAGGTAGCCCACTAGGAAGAAATTGTTTTTTCCTTTCTGCTGAATACTCAAAACTGAGGAATGGGAAAGATGCAAGAGGAAAGCAGAAGGGTATGTTGCTTAAAAACAAAGTCATTTTAAAATATTTATTTTAAAAAGTTCTCACTTTTCCATTTTGAAAGGGTTCACAGCCAAACTTTGGGACTGAATAGTTTTTGTTCATCCAAAGATAATAAAGTTGCATCACTACCCACAATATTGCTTCAATGTAGTCTGATGACAAAAAGTAGTCAGTCCCATTCTGAGGTTCAACGTTAAAAAATGGAGACTAGAAAAATAGAATGAAAAAATTTCAATCCCAAATAATCACTATTAATCTTAGGACATTTTACTGAACTATAACATATACGAAAAAGGACAAAAGTTGCAAACCAGTGATTATAACAAAATGAAAATCTTCTTGTAAATACACTTCCCACATAGTTTGAGAGACATTACCAGCACTGAGAAGGTCCTCTCCTCCCTCCTCAATATTCTTACTATAGTGTGTTGCTGTGATGCTGAAAGCTATGACACCAGTATTTCAATACCAGAAAGACCACCCATGATGGACAGGTTTCAGCTGAGCTTCCAGACTAAGACACACTAGGAAAAAAGACCCTGCAGCCCACTCCCAAAATAATCAGCCATTGAAAACCCTATGAATTGGCACACGCCTGTAATCCCAGAGGCTCAGGAGGTGGAGGCAGGAGGATCACAAGTTCAAGACCAGAGGCAGTCTGCATAACTTAGCGAGACCCTGTCTCAAAAAGTAAAAAAAATGGGCTGAGGGTGCAGCTCATTGGTCCGGCACTTGCAGATCATGCAACGCAAGGCCCTGGGTTCAACCCCCAGTACTGCAAAACAAAACAAACCAAAAACAACAACAGCAACAAGAAACACCTATGAATAGCAGAGAAGCACTGTCCAATATAGTGCTGGAAAATAAGCCCTGGCCCCCATGCTAGAAAGCATTCAAGAAACATTTGGGGAAGAGTTGCCTCCACAAAGCAGAGTTGATCTTAATGATGGGAATGGAGTAAAACCCTTGGGACCTCCTTCTGCTGATGTAGCATGACTCAAAATGAGAAGCACAGTGGCTGCAACAATGGGCTCAAACATAAAAAGATTGTGTGCATGGCACAGTGTTGGGTAGTGCTTCATTCTGTAGCACTTAGGGTCACTATGAGTCAGATCTCATAGTGACTTAGTGATCTCCATAGCACCTATAACAACAAATCTCCATCCCTCATCTTGTAACCATTATTCTAATTTCTAAACTATTGTTTAGGTTTACTTGAATTTGAGTTTTATGTAAAGAAAATCACCTTTATGCAATATTACTTTATTGATTCATATTATTCCATGTGGCTATAGTTAATTTTTGTTGTTACAATAGTATACCATTATATGTTGAGTTAACAAATTTAGCAAATAAAAATCCAAGACACCTAGTTAAATTTGAATTTTGTTTTATTATTTATTTTTGTGGTACTTGGGGGTTGAACTCAGGGCCTTATACATACTTTGCTGTTTAATAGATCACTAGAACTTATTCCTCCTGTCTAATTCAATCTGTAAGTCAGGTGCCATAGTGCATGCGTGTATCCCCAGACACTCGGGAGGCTAGGTATGCAGCTCAGTGGTAGAGTACTTGTTTAGAATGCACCAGGCCCTAGGTTCACCAGCATTGTACCAGTGCTGAAAGAAAGAAAGACACAAAGAAAGAAAGACACAAAGAAAGAAAGACACAAAGAAACTTTGTACCCTTTGACCAACATTTCCCTTTCCCCCATCTACCACTTACCACCTGTGTCAGCGCTGGTTACCATTATGGTAGTCTCTATTTCTATGAGTTCATCTTTTTATTATTTTATCTATGAGATTGTGTGGAATTTGTCTTTCATGCCTGGCTTATTTCACTTAGTATTATGTCTTCTAGATTCATCCATGTGTTGAGAATGACAGAATTTTCTTTTGAAGGGTTAAACAATATTCCATTGTGTATATATACCACATTTAAAAAATCCATTTGTCCATTTATAGGCACTTCTGTTCTTTGTGACCACATCTTGGCTATTTTGAACAATGCTGCAGGAACATGAGAGTATACACATCTCCTCAGCATACCGATTTCAATTCTTTTGGATTTATCCAAGAGTAGGAGTCTTGGATTACGGTAATTCTGTCTTTAGTTTCTTGACTAAGCTCCATAATGTTTTCCAAAATGGCTGTCTCAATTTACATTCCCACTAGTGGTGTACAAGCTTTTTCTTCACATCCACACCAATACTTATCTTCCATTGTCTTAATAATGGACATCCTAACAGGTGTGAGGTGATATAATTCTCTTTGTGGTTTTAAATTGCATTTATCTGATGATGAGTAATGTTGAACATTTTTTCCATGTCATATTTGTATGTCTTCTTAGAAGAAATATCTATTAGTTCCTTTTACTATTTTAAAAAATAGAGTATTTGTTTTCTTGTTATTGAGTATATTGAATTTCTCATGTATTTTAGACAGTATCCCCTTATCTACCATTTGATTTGCAAAATATTTCTTACAGTCTGTGGTGTTGTTTCCTTTGCCAGGGAGATGCTTTTTGGTACTATCCCATTTTTCCATTTTTGCTTTTATTGCCTACACTTTTGAGGTAACATCCAAAAAATTACTTCCCGGAACCAGTGTCATGGAGCTCATATCTTATGTTTTCTTCCAATAATTTTACAGTTTCAGGTTTTACATTTAAATCTTTAAACCACTTAAAATTAATTTTTGTGTAAGAGGTGAGACAAGTCCAATTTCATTCTTCTGCCTGTGGATAGTTTTCCCAACATCATTAACTGAAGAGATTGTCTTTTCCCAATTGTGTATCCTTGACTCTTTTGTTGAAAATCAAGTAAGTATAAATGCATGGATTTATTTTGAGCTATCTATCCTATTGTATTGGTCATGTGTCTGTTTTCGTGACAGTGCCATGCTGTTTTGATTACTTTGATTAGCTTTGTAGTAAATTTTGAAATAAGTTAGTGTGATCCTTCTAGCCTTGTTCTTTTTTGTTTAATATTGCTTTTGCTATTCAGGGTCTTTTGTAGTTTCATATGAATTAAAAATTATCTTTCCTGTTTTTTATTTTTTTCTGAAGAATGGCAGTCCAATTTTGATGAAAATCATAATGAGTTGGTAGATAACTTTGAATAAAGTGGACATTTTAACAATATTAATTCTTCTAATCCATGAACATGGGATATAGTTAAATTCATTTGTGCCTTCTTAAATTTTTTGCATCAATTTTTTGTAGTGTTCTGTTATAAAACTTTTACACTCTCCATTACATTTACTCCTAAGTATTTTTATGCTATTGTAAATGAGGTTTTTTAAAAATTTCTTTTTCAGATGGCTGTTGAATATATAAATACTTACAATTGCTACATCTCCTTGATGAATTGGCTCTTTTATTGCTATATAATTACTTTTACCTCTTTTTACAAATTTTGGCATAAAGTCTATAAATATAGCTACCTTTGCTCTATTTGGATTTCCATTTGCATAGAATATTTTTTCCATCCCTATTAATCCATGAATACTCTTTAAAGTGAAGTGAGTTTCAGCCAGAATGTTGTTGGGAATTATATGTTTTTCTTTTTAAAAATAAATTTAGCCACTCTATCCCTTTTGAATGGAGAATTTAATCTACATACATTCAAAATAACTATTGATAGATAAGAACTGACTGGTGCTATTTGGTTAATTGCTTTCTGGATCTTTTGTAGATTCTTTGTTCCTTTCTTGGTTTCTTCCTTTATGGTTTCATGATTTTCTGTAGTGGTATTCTTTGAATCTTTTATTTTTTATTTTATGTATCTAGTATAATAAGTTTTTGCTTTGTGGTTACTCTGAGGTTTACATAAAACATTTTATAAAACTATTATAAGATAATCATAACTTAATTTTGATCATATACAATATGTCTACACTTTTATTCCCACTCCTCCTGTGTTTTTGATGTCATGGTTTATGTCTTTTGTAATTTGTTCTTTATAATAAATTATTAAGTCTACTATTGTTTAATAGTTTGTCTTTTAATGTTTATACTAGAGGTAAAATTTATTTATCCACAATCATTATAGTACTGATGTTTTAAATTTGATAATGTACTTGCTTTTACAGTGAATTTTATGCTTTCATGTTTTTACATTGTTAATTAGCATCTTCACCTTTATACTTAAATAATATTTATTTATTTTTTATTTATTTATCTATTTTTGAGACAGAGTGTTTCTATGTAGCCCAAGTAGGGGTAGAACTCACTACATAGACTAGGCAGGCTTTGAATTTGTGATGAACTTCCTGCCTTAGCCTACAAAGTGCTGGGATTATGTACTACTATGCCCAGTTTTACTTTATCTTTTAGTTTGAAGAACTGCCTTTAGGATTCTTTTTGTAAGTCTGGTCTAGTGGAGGTAAACTCTTTCACTTTTTGTTTGTCTGAGAAAGTATATATCTCCCTTTTATTTCTGAAAGACAAGGTATTTGAGTATGGTTGGCAGTTTTCATTTTCACTTTCCTTTCAGGATTTTGAATACATCATTCCAGTCCCTTTTGGCCACAGTATTTCTGTTGAAAAATTCATTGCTAGTCTTATAGGAGTTACTTTTCATGTAATAAGTTTCTTTTTTCTTTGTGCTTTCAGAATTCTGAATGTAACCTTTGACTATGTGTTTATGGTGTGTCCCACTGTGGGCCTCTTTGGATTCATCTTATTTGGTGTTCTTTGGGCTTCCTGGATTTGGATGTCTATTTCCTTCTCCAGGTTTAGGAAATTTCCTGCCATTATCTTTTTGAATAAATTTTCTGTTCTTTTCAGTCTCTGTTCTCTTTTGGATATACTCATTATATGTATATTATTCTACTAGATGGTATTTCAAAAATTTCTTAGTCTATCTTCATCCTTTTTTATTCCTTTCTCTTTTTGCTTCTCAGATTGAATAATAGGCAGCAATCTGTTTTAGAGTCCACTAATTGCATTTCTTCTATTTGATCTAGTCTGCTATTAAATCTCTCTATTGAATTTTTCTGTTCAGTTATAGTATTATTCAGATCTATGATTTTTGTTTGGTACTTTTTTTATACTTTCCATCTCTATTGAAATTTTCAGTTTATTCTTGCATCATTCTCTTGACTTCACTGAGCATCTTTGTGACCATTGTTTTGAATTTTCTGCCAACTATATCATATATCTCCATTTTGGTAGTGTTGGTTTCTGGAGATTTGTATTATGTTTTTATTTAGAACATATTTCTTTGGTTTTCATTTCCCTTGACTCTCTGTGATGGTTTCTGTGCATTATATATAAAAACTGCCTCTCCCAGTCTTGTCAAACTAATCTTATATGGAAGAGAGAATTTGTCAATTCTTTTGACCAGAGATTCTAAGGTGTTTCTCAAATCTTTGTGTTTGCCCAAAAACTTTCTGTGTTTTATGTCCCCTAGGAGATTAGGATGTGCCATTTCCTCTTAGTTCCAGGATACGAGTAGTTAGAATGCAGATTCTCTAGATATAAAGCATGTTATGGTGCCATCTGTCTTCGTGGTGAAATTTAGGTCAGGTATTTTCCTCCCAATCTTTCTACATTAAGCTGGGAAGAGGATCTGTAGCAAATACCTGTACTCACATTTACATATCTCCCCTGATCTTTGGGTGTTAGTGCTAGAAATAGACTTATTGTATTCCCATCTCTTTGTTTTTTGTTTTGTTTTGTTGTTGTTGTTGTTTTCAATAGAGGGAGAATCAGTAATGCAGAATCTGGGTGCCATGAAGTAGGCCTGTAATCCCAGTGACTTGGGAGTCTGAGGAAGGAGGATTTTGAGTTCAAGGCCAGAGGCAGCCTGCACAATTTAGTGAGACTCTGTCTCAAAATAAGTAAAAAAGGGGGAAGGGGTGCAGTTTAGTGGTAGTGCACTTGCCTAGCATGTATGAGGCCCTGAGTTCAAGCAACCCCTCATACTGAAAAACAAATGCAGAATCCTATTGATTCCCAGGGCTAGGTTGTTAAAGAGGTATTTCCTTGACCAAGAGCTATAAAAGTTGTGGCACCCATTGTGTGAACAAGCTCTGTCCATGCAATGTGAGCGGACCTTATTTTTTAGGCTTGAGAAATATCCAGCTCATATTCAGGCTGCAAGAGGTCAATTTTTTTCTGACTGTGTAGCTCCACAATGCAAGTTAGTTAGAAAGTAGGCTGCCAAGTTACTGGTGGAAGATTGTGCTACAAATACCTTCCTGGAGGAAACAAGAAAGCCATGCTTTTTAGTCATCTCTCTGCACTGTGCCTACGGGTGTGGCCCTTGGAAATACTGGAACACCCATTCAAATCCACATATTTGTTCTGTGATTTAGGGAGACTCATATGAGCTCATTGTCTCTACTCCTAGAGTTTAGGATTTGGGTGAGAGCTATAAAAGTTGGGGTGCTCAATGTGTGGACAAGTTTCCCATAGAAAGAATTGGTAGACCAAAAGTTATTTCTGGGATGGATCAGTTCTTGCTCAGGCTATTGGAGGTCTACTATTTGTTGGTCCCATTAACTTTCCAATGAAGACCAGCTAGATGGTTAACTGTCAGCAGCAGCATTTGGCAGAATATGCTAGAAAATCTCTTCCAGAGAAAAACTGGGATCTTTGAATTTTAGTGCAGTGTCTGATCACAAGGGATGAAGCCTCTGGAAGTACTTGCATGCCTATATAAAGCTGCCACTTTTTCTGTGGTCTGAGGAGACTCATGTATGCCAGATCTCTTTTGTTCACAGAGTTGGAGAAATAAGAGCCAAACAATGGGGAATCTTAGAGTTAGGGCAATGTATGTGTGGTCCAAACCCTTCCATCCTCAGGAAGAAGCTGAGTGGTGGGAATTCCTTGACAATTGTATGGCACAGTGCCCAGGGCAGGTCCATGCCTGAATGTGCCTTAGCTTTTCCTACTCATTTGATGTGAATATTTTCTCAGTTGCCTGGTGTGTAGGAGTCTCTCAACACATTTTTTATATTCTCTGAGAGAGACTTGACCCATGAAAGGATATTTATTTGGCATATCTGTGGGTAAAGGGAGAGTCAGGAGTCTCCTGTCTCATCATATTGTTGGCATAACTCCTTCATTACCTATTTCTATAGCTATTTTTGAGAAGTCTCTATTCAAATATTTTGGTGAGTTTTTATTGGACTGGCATTTCACTTTTGAATTTAGAAATTCCTTATATATCCTTGATACAATTTCTTTGGCAAGCACATGTTTTGTAACTATTTAATCCCACTTTGTGCCATCCCTATTCATTTTTTAATCCTATCTCTTGATGAGATTTTGTTTTGATGTAGTCTAATTATTTTTTATGGTTAATGAATTCTGTTGTCTTGCCTAAAAACACTCCATTTGACTCCAAATATAAAGACATTGTCTTATGTTCTCTTTTAAATACACTGAGTTTTGAATTTTAAATTTAATTGTAGAATCCATCTGAAGTTAACTTTTCTGTATAGTGTGAGATAGGGGTCAAGTTTCATTCTTTCTAAGTGTCTTTCTAGTGGTTATTGAAAAGAATATCCTTTCCTTTGTCAAAAATCAAATTACTTTTAAATTGGTTTTATTTCTTGGATCTCTTTTCATTTTCTCTAACCTTGATTCTTACAGTACTGCCACACTATTTTGATTATAGCAGATTAGTAAACAGCCTTGAACTCAGTTCATTTGTGTCTTCCAATTTCTTTCTCAGGATCTCCTTCAATATTTAGATCCTTTGTATTTTCATATAAATCTTAGAGTTAACTTAGTTTCTATGCGAGAAGTCTGGTGAGATTATGATTGAAATACAAGGGAATTTACTGATTAATTTGAGAACACCTGAGTATTTAATAATATTGAATCTTTCAGTTAACAAACATAGGATATATCTTTATTTGTTTAGAGCTTTAAATATTTCTTTCTTTGGTAGAACACTTCCAGAATGACAGAGTAAGGACCTCTGAAGATCCATTCCTCCAAAATTTAATGAGACAACCATAAAAAATTACCATAATCAATTTTTTTGATAACTATGGAAATAAGGGCTGGGATTTAACTCAGTTGGTAGAGCGCTGTGCTGCAGTCTCTGAGGTCCCGAGTTCAATTCCCAGTACCGCGAAAATGGGAGAAGGACCTGGCAATCCACTCCCAAGGCAATTCCGAAGCAGTCTGCCATTGAAAGTCCTATGAGAGTCGCTATGAGTCGGATACCGACTCGACAGCACCTAACAACAACAACAACATGGAAATAAAGCAAATCTTGCAATAATTTGAGGAGTGTTTAAGTACAATATCTGAGTATTGGAAAGAGTAATAAACTTTGTGATGCTTTAGTCTCCTCTACTTCCATTACTTTCTCTCAGATTCATGATGCTCTTGTAAAGCAACAGCCTTACAATCATGACAAGAGTAATTATTTGACCTTTCTGGCAATTCCCTGGAAACTTTAATCACAAGACTTATCTTTTGGGCCCTAACTTAGATCATACTCTTTGCAAACAGCATTTCCCTGAAGTATTTATCAAAAACAATCAACAGCAGTAATTTAACATCACACTGCTGAGGTGACAATAACAGTTGAGGTAAAGAAGAAACCTGATCAACAAACTTAAAAGGAAAAACTGGGAAATGATATGTCCATAAAGGATTTGGAAAAGCTCCAACATAGTCCTGAGAATCTAGAAGGCCACATACATGAACAGAGCTATGCACATGCTCAGAGTTGCATGCTCAGGAAGATCTGAGTAAATCTGAGTTTCTTGTCTTTGACAAGTCTTGAGGCTCTGTATAAGCAGGAGCCATAGCTAAAGTAGAATTGTAAATACTTACCAGAGGATTGAAAGTATGTCCCAAAGCATGTACAAAGCTCCTTATCAGTGGTTAGGAGACTTAATTGTGCTACATATTTAAGAAAATCTCTGTTCAATCATTAGTTGACCACTAGTTAACTAAGGGGACTGGGATTTAGCTCAGTTAGTAGAGCGCTGTGCTGCAGTCTCTGAGGTCTCAGGTTTGATTCTCAGCACTGAAAAATGGGAGAAGCACAATGCAGACCACTCCCAAGGCAACCCCTGAACAATCAGCTATGGAAACCCTATGAGGGTCGCTATGAGTTGGACAAGACTCAGTGGCACCTAACAACACCAACAATAAAGTTAACTAAACAGAGACTTCAGGGCCCACACATTTAAAGTGATTGTTCTTCCATTTAACATGCATAAAAAAAACCCAAAGCATTTTTTGAACTGAAGAATCCTGGACCCAGCCTACCGAAATTCTCAGTCAGTACATCTGGGATAAGTTCCAGGAATCTGTGTCATATGGCCTGATGGGAAGTTTGATTACCTCTTCAATAGGACAAAACAGTATAACTCAGTGATGCAGATGGCTCATAGAATATATTTTTCTAAATGGATACATAAGAATTCATTGTGAGTTTGTTAATCCATAGAATATGGGCAAAAGAGCTGGTTTGTAACAAGTGGCTGACAAGTATTACAAGGTGTATCTAGCTGGTTTATCTTCTGAATCCATCATTATTTAAAGTGCTTATAGGGTTTGCAGAGGCATAACATACAGATAGAGAACAAATTTAGGTTTGAACCCTTTGACTTCTATTGGGACACGTGTCAAAAAGTGAGTGTCTATGAATCTGATAGAAAATCAAGAAAGTAGTGGAGAAAATATTTTATAAACTGTTGATGGTAACTGTTTGTTATAAATGCATGGATCCTATATGAAACATCCAGAAACAAGACAAAATTGCTTCAATTGTAGTTCCATTGGCAGAGAAAATGATTGCCACAAGTAAACAGAACAGTAAGGCAAAGCACAAGGGATCCAGAGGCAGGCCTTCAAACATTGCAATACTCATGATCAGTGTGGGTGATCTTCTCCCTGTCAAAGAAATTATAAGAAGATGCACTAGATGTTCAAAAAGTAAAATGGAAACAAGAACAAAAACTATCTGTGCAATGTACCATTGTGAAATAATTTTTTTATACCTTGTTGTTGTTAGGTACCACTGAGGTGGATCTGACTCATAGTGACTCTATATACAACAGAACAAAACACTCCCTGACACTGTGCCATACACACCATATTTTCTATGTTTAAGCCCATTGTTGCAACCATTATGTCAATCCATCTAGTTGAGGGTCTTCTTTTTTGTTGTTGTTGACCTGCCTCTCTCTTAAACATCATGTCCTTCTCCAGGGATTGGTTCCTCCTGACAACATGTCCAAAATATGTAAGACACAGTCTAGCCACTGTTGCTTCCAAGGAGCACTCTGGTTGCACTTTTTCTAGTGTAGATTTATTGGTTCTTTTGGCAGTCTGTGTTATATTCACTACTCATCTTTAGCACCATAAATCAAAAGCATCAATTATTTTCCTGTCTCCTTTATTTCACATCCATCTTTCACAAGCATATGAGGCAGCTGGAAATACCATGGCATGAATCAGGCACACCTTTGTCTTCAATGTGACATCTTTACTTTTCAACACTTTAAGAAGTCTTTTGCAACAGCTTTTCCCAATGTAATGCATCTTTTGACTTCTTGACACCTGCTTCCGTGCATGTTGATCATAGAGTCAAGTGAAGCAAAATCTTGGACAACCTCAATCTTTTCTCCATTTATCATGAAGTTACTTACTGACCCAGTTGTAAGGATTTTTGTATTGTTGATGTTGAAGCACAATTCATACTTAACAGTGTGTTCATTGATCTTCATCAGTAAATGTTTCAAATCCTCTTCACTTTCAGCAAACAGAGTTGTGTCATCTGCATAACACAAGTTGTTGATGAATCTAAGGATGTAGCAGTACACTGCTGAAACAAACCCCAATCTGCTGCTGAAAACTGTATGAGGGTCAGTATGAGTAGGACCTGACTCACGACACCTAACAACACTTTTATACCTTATCACACATAAAATATATTATTATTGTCCTTAACATTGGTTTTTCTACCTGATAATTGTTTTTTGTATTTTCAATTGAATTTTTTGGTATGGTGATTACATGCCAATTTTTCTTATTTAGCTGATTATGCATTTTTGCTCACAAAAAGTTTTTTTGGTATTCAAATTGAGGCACATCACTAATTATTCATATTATATATTCTAATTATTTTGTTAATCATGTTCTTGTTTTTTTTCATAGTAATGAAGAATTTCTGGAAATAAAATCCTTATTGTCATATATTTTGATTTGAAATTGGTAGTCAAGGAGTTAAGCCCCAGACTCACAGCAATCTTGTAGGAAGTAATGTTTGAAATACTGTGAGAAATTTCCAAAGGGTAATGAATAGTTTCCTAGGTTGGAGCACATTATGCCTTTGCTCCTTAAAGGCAATTAAGGGCTCTCCTGAGAAAGTATGTTAATAAAAATGAAGTGCTTTTGTGGGCTTTGGTTTTCAGCATTAGAATCCTTTGCATGGTCCATTTCTGATTTGCCATTAAAGCATATCATTCATTGAAACCTCATTTTTAAAAACATTGTGAGTTACATATTATAATTTCATTTTAACTATTGATATAAGTGGCCATCCCAAGTGTTCCTCCTAAGAAATTGTGTGTAACAGGAGTCATTGCTATTAAGCCATCAATATTTTATTCTTAATACATAATATATAACTTTTAAATGTAGGCACCATTATTTTGGTTTTAAGAGTTTTCTTCTATAAATATTTTTATTATGGAACATAACATAGTCACAGAAAGTACATAGCATGTACAGTTGTTTCAGGTCAGTTCCCCTAGAAAATGAGCTGAGATGGAGATTTCCATGTGGAAAGTTTATTAGAGAGTCCTCTCAGGTGCAACGCCATCAGGGAAGTGAAGGAAGCAGGATTAGGCAAAGGGATTATTTGCTGCAGATTGCTTGGTCCACTAACAAAAGAGGCCCAGGTCAATGTTACAGAGAACTCTGGAGCTGCGGTGACTTCTCAGAGTCATCCTAAATTGAAGCAAAATTCCAGGTATTTTTGTTCCCATGCCAAAGGGTCATTGAATGAAGGCCGACTCTGGAAATGAGCATGATCTTGGGTCACAGCTCTGGTCAGCCCATGGAAAAGCAGAGATAGATTCAGCTAAAAGTTACCATCTTCCACCATTTCCAGAGGCTGAAGGAATTAGTGCTCAGTCCTGAAATGGTTGTGGGGATGGGGTCTCCAGATGGCACCAAGGCATTCACTATGTAGTTGGATCCATGTACCATTTGGGTTAATGTGCCTCATAAGATAATTTCTGGAGGAAGTTTCTCTAGGTTTCTGTTGGGCTCCTTTTCCAATGGGAGCCCAGGAGAGTGAGTAGCTCCTGAATCTTGTCTCAAGGTCACTAGCTGATATTCATCATTCCTCTCCCATTCTAGAGTCACTTTGCCCTTGACTAGATCCTCTGCTGACCTTTGTGGCTCACCTAATGTGCAATTGTGCTGCCCAAGACTTTGCTGACAAGAAAGACCTAAGAGACTTCTACCTGTGGTCATCATTTCTTTCTTAGATCAGTGTTACTGCATCTGTCTTTGATCTCAATTTAGCCAGGGAATAGCAGGAGATGTCCAGCTGGTCAACTGAGTTCCATATGTGTTCTTCTTTCTTCAGTCCTTAATGGTCAGCTCCCATTAGCTGTGCCAGGATGGTGACCCCTCTCCTTGACTGATGGTCTCTTAGCACAAAGGCACTAACATGACTAGATGAAGCCATAAATTGAGATATATTGGGACTCTTGTGTCCTCTAGTCTGAAATTATCCTTTGCTAACTAAGTCCTCTGAAGCCAGAGGCCTCAGAGTTTCAGGGCCTAGAAACACAAATGATCAAAGTTGGTCATTGGAAATTATGGAAGTGGGTCCACTCTTCTTGGTTCCTGAGGCTGTGGGTTTTTTCTTTCCCAGCTTGTGATGTAGCACTCTATAATGTTTGGTGATTTAGGTTATATACTCAGTCTAAGCCTGCATCCGTACCACTGTGGCATCAGATCCTGACAGATCTTGGAAACAAAACAGGGTCAGGCCTGGTTAGTACTTGGATGGGAGACTATGTGGTAACACCAGGTGCTGTAGGCTTGGGAGAAGGACCAGTAACCCACTTCCAAAAATCAATCAGCCATGAAATCCCTATGAATATCAGAGAAGCACTAACAATACTGTTGCTCTTGTTGTACATACGGTTGCTATGAATTGGACACCAAATCGAAGGCACCTAACAACAACAAACTCCGTCTATGGTGATAGGGTGTTTTTGTCCCAGGCTGATAATTTTTAAGCTAGAACTTGGCTATACTTTCGCCAGATGGTTTTATCATTTCATCACATCTAGAGCTCTGAGGGTTGCAGTATGGAATAAGATAGTCAGCCTCATGGTCCAGTGTTCACTGCTAACTTACTTTGCTTGTCTTTTATTCCTTGTAATATGCAAGATTCTCTGCAACTGAATTGACAACTATAGGCTTTAGGGTATTAGTACCAGTTAAGGTCTTAATGTCAGGAAAGGCAAAACTATACTTGGAATATGTGTCTATTCCTGACAGAATGAACTGCCAAATGATCAGTAGATTTGCAGGGATGGTGCCATATTCAGAGACTCAGGATTTATTTTGTTTTGTTTTATATTCTAATGCAGCTGTAACTACACCAACTTTGGTCAATGGGAGCCAATAGCTCGGGGGTCATGTAATGCCTTAATTTTTGTTACCATGGCTACACCATTCACGTACTTATTGGGGAAGTGTTGATAACAAATGAACACACCATCCTGTCTACTTTGTTATAAATTGTCTCTACTGTGGTGGATACTCTCTGGTGGATGTTAACATGTAACAAAATATCTTCACACAGAGGATATACCCCCCATATGTATGTCTGCATGTCTCTTCCTTAGACCTCTTTGTCCTTGATCGTCCAGTACATGTCTTTCTAAGGTCCCTCAGCAGCTAATCAGGCCATTTACTACTGTCTATGAACCATATATATTCTATATTACTTCTTTTCCCACTGTATATGTCTGCATTCACTGCTCAGAGTTCTTTCTGCTTATTGGGATGATTTTTTTTCCCTCTGGTATCTAATTTGAGCTGTAGTATGGTAGCTGTACTTTTTTCTTATACTCATATATGGATGCAAACTAATGCTTTTCCTTCTGTCAGCTGGTCATATGAAATCCCTTACATGTCCATAGGTGTGAGAACAGGGAGAGATATCAGTAAAACATTTGTGGATGAAATGGTAGTCGAGCCAACTAATTTATAGTGTGCTTATATTTTATCCTAGATAAACATTTTTGATTTTTTAATGGATTACTACTGGGCTTGAATTTATGACTTGGTGAATCTAATAGAATCACATTGAAGATAGGCAATGCTGGCTGAATGGTCCCTGGGTATGTGAGGATAAGATATTCCATCTCCATTTAGTCCAATAGCATACCAGGAACTATTTTGTAAAGGTATTATCCCCCAAGGACATATGCTTGAGCATTGTGTCCCAGCTAGTGGTGTTATCCTGGCAGGTTATGAAATTCTGGGAGGTAGGATCTAGCTTTGTGAAAGTAAGTCACTGACATTCGGCATTTTGAAGTTTTTATCTGGAACCCTGTTCCAGTTTCTCTCTCTCTCTCTCTCTTTCTCTCTCTGCTCTCTGCTTCCTAATTTCCAAGATCTGAACTCTGCCAGAGACCACTGCCATCTGCCCAGATGCCTGACCCTGCTGACATGGCTTCCTACCTCTATTGACTAAAATCCTTTAACTGTGAGCTCCCGTTAAATTACTTATTCCATAAGTTTGTCTCAGTCTTGTGTTTTGGCACAGCTTCTTGGAAGGCTCAAGCTGATTTCCTAGGTAACGCATTGTTGTTGGCTACTGAGAAACAGGGGTCATATTCCTTATAAGCTTCTCACTCCTTCCTGCTAATTGCCAGTCTGAGTAGTGTAAAAGGAATCTTAACATGTGGAAATCTGAACCATACCCAAGGGGGAGACTGATTCTATCACAAACAAATGTTTATATATTCATGAAGTTAATACTTAGTTGTTCTACTCTTAAAAGCAGGAGTATTTAAAATAAGTTACTCTACAATGATACTGTTGGACAGACAATGATCTGTGTGGAGGTTTAAAAAGTGGAAGCTACTGCAGTGTCCTTGGAACACAATTAAACCAGTTTAACAACCACTAGAAATGATTTTTAAAAATTCTTAGATTGCTGGGCTATTAAAAAAATAGACTTCAGGCCAGTTTGGGCCTAGAGGTTTTAATTGTCTCCTTCTTAGTCTAATGCAACAAGGTTCCAACATATGGAGGCCACAGAGTTTCTCTGCAGGACTCCCTAAGGTCACTACAGTAGCTTCTACTTTTTCTAAGCATGTGGATAAAACCTGCAGTGCTGCAGCACTTGTCTATGCCAAGAGATTTGGAAAACAGCCACCTGGTCAACTGATTGGAAGAGATCCATATTTATGCCTATTAACAAGAAAGGTGATCCAACCAAATACAGAAATTATCAAGCAATATCATTAATATCTCATGCAAGTAAAATTTTGTTAAAGATCATTCAAAAGTGACTGCAGCAGTATATAGACAGGGAACTGCTGGAAAATCAAGCAAGATTCAGAAGAGGGCATGGAACCAGGGACATCATTGCTGGTGTCAGATGGATATTAGTTGAAAGCAGAGAATACCGAAAAAATGTCTATCTATGTTTTCAATATGCAAAGGCATTTGACTGTGTGTATCACAACAAATTAGGGATAACATTACAAAGAATGGGAATACCAGAGCACTTACTTGTATTCATGAGGGATCTATACATGGACTAGGAGGCAGTCATTTGAACTGAACAAGTAAACACTGCCTGGTTTAAAGTCAGGAAAGGTGTGCATTAGAGTTGTATCCTTGCTAAATAAATAATCTGAGAATCTGAACTTTCTAAAGAAGAGTGTGGCATCAGGATTGGAGGAAGACTCACTAACAACATGAGGAATGCAGATGATACAACCTTGCTTGCTAAAAATGAAGAGGATTTGAAACATTTACTAATGAAGATCAAAGAACACAGCCTTCACTATGGCTCGAACATGAACATCAAGAAAACAAAAATCCTTACAAATGGTCAGTACACAACTTCATGAAAAATGGAGAAAAGATCAAAGTTGTTCAAGATTTTGCTTTTCTTCGTTCTACAATTAAGACCCACAGAAATAGCAGTCAAGAAATCAAAAGACACATTGCATTGGGGAAAACTATTGCAAAAGACCTCTTTAAAGTGCTGAAAAGTAAAGATGTCACAATGAAGAAGGTGTACCTGACTCATGCCATGGTATTTTTCAGTTGCATTATATGCTTGTGAAAGCTGGACATTGAATAAAGGAGACAGGAGAATTGGTGCTTTTGAATTATGGTGCTAGAAATGAATATTGAATATGCCATGAACTGCCAAAAGAACCAATAAATTTTGTCCTAAAAGAAGTGCAACCACAGTGTTCCTTGGAAGCAAGGATGGCTATACTGTGTCTTATGTATTTTGGACCTATTGTCAGGAGGGACCAATCACCAGGGGACATCAAGTTTGGAAGAGTGGCAGGTCAATGAAAAAAAGAAAGACCATCAACTAGATGAATCAACATAGTAGCTGCTTAACTTAAGTGGGCTTAAACACAAAAAGACCTGTGCCTGGTGCAGAATTGGTGAGTGTTTTGTTCTGTTATACACAGGGTTGCTATGAATTGGACCTGATTCAGTGGCACCTACCACCACCAACAACAAAATAATGAAAAGATGTTAAGGAGGAGAGAGAAATTTTGTGACTCTTAAAGCTTAAAATATATACTCTACGGACTTTTTCCAGAAAAAGTTTGATGACCTCTAATATAAAGCCACTGATTTTAAGACAGTAGGTAAGATAAAGCTGTTTCAGTCCTTGTTAGCACCTCTGGAAGAGGCCTGTGGTGCCCACACTAGCTACCCGTAATATTCTATTGAGTTCTTCACTCAATAGGTTGGTATACTAACCATGGCCCATAACAGCCTGATGAAATCAAATTAAATAGGTCAGGTTTAGCATTTAATGACATAATAGAGTTCAGTATCACTTGTAGTTTGCCTTAGTTTCTTTACAAACCTAGTTTTAGTTATAAATATATGTGCATATGTTCCAAATTGTGCTATACTACAGGTTAAAAGCAAGTGTTTGAAAGTATTACCATATTTCTAGGTTCTCACATTAATCTGTAAGGGTAATGCCTACCAGAGTCAAGTACTCATCTTGAGCCAGATTCTGCATGGTGGAGGTACCTGCATTCTAGTTAACCGTTAAGTTCTTCCACTTTACATATGAAGTCAAGGCCCAGGGATTGGACAACTTTCTACATTAATAAAGATAGTAAGGAGCATATGTGGGATTTGAACCTACAACTAATTCAAATTCATACTTTTCACCACAACATTATGTTGCTTCTTGACAAATAAAAATGACCTAGTTACATCTGGAGGATTGAGTAGAAATAAGGGACTCTTCCAAGGAATCCCAATGGGAAAAGGAATCCTTGTCAGATACTTTTATAACTTGAAGTCAAGTTCAACTAAGAAGAAATAGAGAAAGCACATATCAACTATGATAAAGTATTTCTAGTCTAGAACCCTAGAGGAGACAGCTTAAGATCATCCCAAATGAGGTTAAGTCATTTCAATAGTACACTTTCAAAAAGAAGAAAGTTAAGGTAGATTTCTGGACAACATGCAAGACTGCAAATTGGCCACTTACATTATAGAATTACTAGATCAATTTTTTTTGGGGGGTGATCATGGCTGAATCTTCAAATAAATATATTCTGCCCTTAGGATGTAAGGCAGATTGACAAGATGCTGAAATTGGGATAACCTTTTAGTATGTTGCTTGCAACCCTAGCATTGTGGCATCCAATCCCTCAGATCTCAGAAGCTAAGTAGGGCAGGACCTGATTAGTACTTGGATGGGAGACCACCTGAGAACACCAGATACTGTAGGCTTGGGAGAAGGACCTGGCAACCCCCTGCCAAAAAATAATTAGCCATAGAAAACTCTATGAATAGCAGAGAAGCATTAACATTACTGTTTCACCTGTTGTACATAGGATCGTTATGAGTCGATACCTACTTGATGGCACCTAACAACAACAACATGGTCAGCTACTGTGTGCTAGGTTCTATATTCAGTAATTTATATATTCTCATTTGGCTTTCAGGCACCCTGAGAAGGCAGTGGTCTAATTTATTGACAGAGGACCAAAGAGGGAAATGACATTGCAAAAACCACACAACCAGCATATGTCAAAGTCAGATTTCAAGTCCTATGAGCTGAGAATCATTTATTTGAAATTCCTTCATCCAGTGGGGGAAAATCATTTTTATATTTCTAAACAAAACTTGTAGGGTCTTTTTGGTCTGAAACAAAAGATTTTTAATCTACCTATATAAATATATGCTATATAAATAGATATTCCTCACTATTCAAACATAACTCAAACTTTCATTGTTAACCTACAAATATTTTTACTCCAGAAGCCTAGGCTCCACAGCTGTCATTTCAGTTATTTTCCCAGTGGGCTTAGACTTTATGCTCCCACTTAAGTGGGCTGCAGTTGATGGCCACCATCTTCACTTTTCCTGAGTGTTGAACCACTCATGGGTCTCACAGGTCTTATCCACCAGTGCTGCAAGATCACAATTTGGTATCCACTATTGTTCAGTATTGTTAATACTATACACACATACACTTAAATCATTGGTAAGCAGGCTAGTTTATAGGTGTTTTCACTGCATTGCCATAAAAGTCCTTGGTGTATTATTATATAGATGTTTGTGGGTATTTTGTGATATTTTAAGAAATGGAATGGGTTTTTTTGGTCAGGTTGGGAATGTTTTATTGTTTTTTCTTCTTAAAATGATGTTCTGATTCCTCCTATCCAAGTGTTTTCTATTCCAACATGTTTTTAGGAGCAGACTAATATTTGATAAAATTAAGTTGAAATTAAGCATGCATTATCATTTATCTTCAGGTATGGCCACATTAGAAGACAAAATGAAGAGGTCAGGTGCTTATACCTATATGGTACAAGCAAGGTAAAAACAATAAGTGCAGACCAACACAAATACATTGAAATGGCAACAAATAAGCCAATTGACATTGTCTTTTTTTAATTAATTAATTAATTTGTTTATTTATTTAATTTTATTTTTTCATTACTTAGAGGTTGAATCCAAGGCCTTGTACACACTTTGCAAGTGCTCTACCACTGGGCTGCAACCCCAACCACCCCTATGTTTTTGTCATCTTGAAATAGGGTCTCACTAAGTTATGCAGACTGCCTCTGGCCCTGAACTCACAATCTTCCTGGCTCTGCCTCCCAAGTCACTGGGGTTACAGGTGTGCAACACCGTGCTCAGCTGACATTGTCTTTAATGTGATCATATTTTGGAGTAGATGTTCTTTGTTTGTTTTCAAAATTTTACCAGACATCCACTTTGCTCTGTGATGACGCACTCTTGGGAAATTCGGTATCTTAACTAGTATAATAGTTAAGTTCCAAGCTCATTTTTTAAATAGTTTTTTTTTTTCTCACCCGCATATAAACTATGCACTGCATAGGGCTGCCAACAAGTACTGAAGTTGAATATTGTGAAGCTTCTGGAGGCCTGCCCACTAATGGCAGTAGTTTAATCCACCATATTTGTGACAAATGGAACTGCTCTCATGAGTTTTCAAAATACCAAGAGTGGCAGTGACACTGTCCTTATAGGAAGTCCCTGCATAATACTTTCCATCACCATAGAGATCATGACTCTACAGTTTATAGTTGGAAAAAGGACTGAAATGCCAGAGTTGCTGCTGATAGCCAGCAGTTAAGAGGTTCCTCGCTATCACCCTGTGGTCAAAATATGGAAGGAATAACCACATAACTCACAACTCATTTACCTAATTTAGGAGCTTCCAGAGGTGGGTATGCCTATGACATGTAATAGCAGAGGTTAGTGAAGAGAAATGTATTAAAAATCAGAATACCTAGATTTGAATCTCAGAAATGTCAGAATATTTACTTACTCTTACCCATTTATCAAGTGGGTATGTTACCAGCAAGTGCCACATGGATTTGTGACGATACCCTACCTGTACCTAGCAGGGCTTGGCATGATGAAAATGAATGTTATTGCTATTATTAAATGATTTACTTCTCTCTGGGATGTTGCTTCTCAGTTGGGGACTTGTATATTAGGAAGATACAAATATTTTCTCTATAATTCATAACATAGGGAACTCAAGAACATTTCCTGACAAGAGGATTCATTTCTTAAAGACTAGATTTATAGATGCCTTGTTGGAGTCTAGAATAAATAAATTTATGCAAAGAGAAACCACAGATACATGTTCATTGCTCTAAGTATATTTTCAAGATTTTTTGTCAGGTTCCTTGCTTTGTATTCTGAAGGCTCCCTATTTCTAAGAAATTAATACTTTGTTATGACTAGACAATACTTCAGCTTTGTTTCCTTTTTTCCTAGTCTTAGCAGTCATGAAGAAAATCCTTAAATATTTGCATGTTTTTTTCCCCATAAGTTTAAGGTAAGCTCATCATTGATCAAAACCAAGTTAACCTTCCAAAGGTGAAAGCATCTGTTTTCCATTATCTTTTATGACTTGCAATATTTTCCTGGTATTTCTATTGTGGTACAAATGTTAGAGGAGAAACGTCCATGGTCTTCTGCTTCCCAGAACTACAAGAATACTGATTGTGATCATCATCAGTCCTGTGGGGACAATTTGCATGTGAACAACTGATTAGTCAGCGGCTCTGTTCATTTTTACATGAACAGCATGTCAGACAATGCCTCATATCCTATTAGGGACCTTCCATTCCATTTGGGGAGTTTTAAGAATTTGGTATCCCGCAATAATCTGCTTTCTGAGCATGAAAACAGTGGGTAATATTTTCCGTCCTTTTCATTGATGAGCCAAAAACTCAAGGTGCAAATGGGATTAGAGCTTTAAGAGTCATTTCATCACACTTCATGTAAATATCCCTTCTCCTAACCCCAAGAGGAAAGAATTTGAACCATAACAAAAGAAGACTAGTCTCTTAGCACTTAAGTCTTTCCAGCTTTTCAGCCTTAATGGGCTATTTACTATTTCCAGCATCATTTATCATGCATCTTCATAAAGGCCCCCTTCTCTAATTTTGGCTTGTTAGTGATATTTGTCCAAGACTAAGTCATATGGCTGGCCTAAGAGGACTCCATACCCATTAATCAAAAACTTTTTAAAAAAACTTTCTCTTCAGTTAAAACTAGACTTCACTGCTGTGCAGTGCTTCCTGTTATGTAAGCCTTCAGCCATTGTGTCCCATATTGATGTAATAGGCAGGCTTGGTTTTTACCTGGCTATTCATTTTAAATTACCTCTTTCATTGAGCCTTGTGCTTTGAGTAAATGCCTCCCAAATTTCTATGAGATAAATTTAAATCATTTCATGATAGACCCGAACACGTAGTAGCCAAACACAACCAGATAAATATGCCAAAATAACGGTTAACTACGTGATTCCCTAGGTGCTGGAGATGAATATTGAATATACTATGGACTGCCAAAAGAACCAACAGACCTGTCCTAGAAGAAGTGCAAACAGAGTGTTCCTTGGAAGCAAGGATAAGCAGACTGAATCTTACATATTTTGGACATGTCAGGAGGGACCAATCCCTGGAGAAGGACTCATATTTGGGAGGGTGGCAGGCAGGTCAATGGAAAAAAGGAAGACCCTCAACTAGATGGATTGACACAGTGGCTGCAACAATGAGCTTAAACATAAAAAAGATCGTGTGCTTGACAAAGAATTGGGGAGTGTTTCATTCTGTTGTACATAGGGTTGCTGTGAGTCAGACTTGACTCTACAGCACCTAACAACAACAACAACAACAACAACAACAACAACAACAACAATATGGCTTGCCTTTTATTTATTGAAACAAGAACATGGTGGAGAATTGTATGCTTTTCAAAGAAATTGTTGTTGGGATGCTGCTGAGTAGAGACCAAAAGCTTGACCAGGTGATCTAAGTGACCATGAGTCTAAAACTTTCCAGTACAAGCTCAGTTCTTGCCTTGTTTATTAATAAACTGAGACTAACCTGACAATAGTCCATTTAACAGAAATAGAAGAAATGGAAGAGTAAGGAACATACTCAAGAATAACCAGATTAGTGTTGGCATGACATACATTTTCCATCTCTTTATTTCTAGTCTGTATGTTTATGCTTAAAGTACATAGAGTTGGGTCTTATTTTATTTATTTATATTTGCATTTTTCTTTTTTTTATTGGACATTTTTAATGTACACCTTAATGTGATTCATTCTGACATGCTTTTCATTGTGGCATTTACATATATACATTTTGATGTACATTATTCATATATGTTCCCCCTTACGGGTCTTATGTTTTGATCGACTTTGACAGTCTGCCTTTTAAATAACATATTTAGACCATTGGTGTTTAAAGAGATTGATATTATTGGATGAACATCTAATACATTTTTTTACTATTTTCTGTGAGTTGCCCTTATTCTTTCTTTCATTTTTGTCTTCTTTCTATTTTCTCTAGTGTTAATTGAGCATTTGATATAATTTTGTTTCCTTTGCCCCTAGTATATTAATTACATTTTAATCTTTTTTTAGCAGTTGCTCTTGAGATTATAGTATATATGCACATCTGATACTAGTACTTTTTCATATAACACCATACTACTTTCTGAGTACAGCAATTATCTTATTCCTCTCTTTTGTACCTTGTAGCATTTCTATTATTCATTTCACCTACTCATTAGTTGTAGTCAAATATATTGTTGCTATTATTTTGAACAGACTTGATCTGTTAAGGAAAGATTTTGCTGTGATTTATTTCTTCCCTAATGCTTGTTCACTATGCAGATATGAGAAATGGAATTCTAAGTTGGTTGGGTGGGTCATTACATGTTAACTCTACTCTCTACTCTCTTCCTGCTGGCATAGTTTCTAAAGAAAATCCCAATCTAATTCTTCTCCCTGCTCCTCTATAAATGTGGTGTGTTAAATTCTTAGTCTGTTATTCCAACATATTTGCCATATCTGAGTCAAGTTCTGATGTTTGCTCTGTCTCCTCAAATTGTATTTATGTTTTCTTTCAGTATGCCTTCATTTTGTGTGAAATATTTGAAAAGTTTTTTTGTTAAAATCTGGACATTATGAATTGGATAAAAAGTAAATAGGCTTTACTTGAGGGTTTGTGTTTATCTGGTTAGGGGTTAGACTGTGTTCACTGTTTGCTGTGGCTATATGTGTCAGAAGCTAAACTTTTCTCTGGTGTCCTTATTTTTCTCTCCAGTATTATCTGTATGATAGGGTTTAGCTCAGTTGGTAGAGTGCTGCTCTGCACTCTGAGGCCCTGGATTTGATCCCCAGCACTGTGAAAATGGAAGGACATGGCAGCCCACTCCTCAAAGCAATCCCAAAACAGCCATGGAAAACCCTAGGAAGGTCTCTATATAAGTCAGACCCAACTTGATGGTACCTAACAATTATCTTTGTGGCTCCCCAAAGACATCCTAGATCAGGTCTGAGACGTGTAGTTGTTTCAGTTGTGGGTCGCAGTCTCCACCCAGGTGAACTGGTGATTGGTAGTAAAGCACTCTAGAGTTCTGGAGTCCTTCCTTGGTCTATCTGAGGGTTCAGGCTTTAGTGAGCTTGTGCACCTGGGCTGTGGCCCTCACAAGTCTTTCTAAATATTGCTCTCCCCTCCTGCTTAGGTGAGATAGGAAGACTAGGGCAGCTGGAGGTCAGCATTTCCTTCTCTCAAGCTGGTTAGCCTCAGACAAAACCCAAGTAGCTAGGCTTTGGTAAAATTTCTCCTGAACACAGGCCTAATTAAAAAGAACAGAATGTTCTCTGGCCTGTAGTACAATGGTTACGTTTCTGCTCCCCCCTGCCAAAGCTGGAGAAGTATTTTCTAGCTGGAGGGGTCTTTTTTCCTATCTTCTTCATGAGATGTGGCAGGGTTCCAAGAGGTAAATGTCACAAAAGTATGTCCCATCCCCACACTGATCCACCCCCACAAAAAAACCTCAGGACCCTAGAGTTTTTAATTCTCAAACTTGTCCAAAGTGAACCCCCAGCAATTTGTAGTTACAGTGTATGTTTTCTAGCCTATCCCTGGATCCTGGGAGGGTTTCTGCTAGTGGGTGTCTGCCCAGGCAGGTTGTTACTCTCTGTATCTGCTTGTCTGTCTGTCTACTTTTGGAGAAGGTGGTTTGCCATGTGACCTCAAATTTCTGACTGAACTAAGTAGAGTTATTGATTTTCAGTTTGCTCACTTGTTTTCTAGTTACATGGATGGGAGTGACAATTTCTGGAGTTCCTTATGTTTTGGACCCCAAATAGAAAGTCTCCCCCGCCCCCGTGCAAACACTTTACTCAGCATTTCCATCCAGGAGAAAGGGCAATTTATCCATAAGAGTCAGGATTTGGTATTGATACTTTATTTATTTATTTATTTTTTCTTAACTCATCTTTCAGAGAGATGGCACAAGAATAGCCTGTTTTTGTTCCAGGAAATTATCTGCTCATCTTGAACTTCTGCTCTGGGGTGGCTACCTTCATTCTTGGAAGAAGAAATCTTTCTTGGTTAGAAAGAAAATGTTTTCTTCCATACCCAAAGAGAATATAAATTCTAACAGTGAGAAAAATCACAGTTCAGTAGCATTGGCCGTACTTATGGATTCTCAAGGTCAATAAGACTATTGCATGGCCTTTGACAATAAGAAGTTGTCAAATGTGTTTTCTGAGCATGGCTGTTGGCAATGTCTTCTTGATTTAGCACAGGTACATTGTGTTTAATCACCTGTAGGGAAATGGTGCTCCTGAGATTCTCTGAGGCATAGGAATATTTTCAGACAGCTGCTGGGCCAATGGGAGGAGAAATGGGAGAGGGAAGCCAGCATTCATTTGGCTTGGACCTCAAGTTTAGACATTTAATGGTTTCCTGGCATTTGAACTGTCTTACCATATTTAGTATTAGCTGGGGCAATGCATGAAGACTGGATTTTCTTCAGAATTCTTTCAGTAAGCAGCAGCCCAAAGCCACATGAGGACATTAGGAGCATGCCTTCATATTAGGATCATGTCTTTGTTATGGCTAGGGAAACTGAAAAACTAGAGTAGAACTTTGAAGTCTCAATGGGTCTGTCACTTGGCTACTACAGTTGATCAGTAGAGAAGGATTCTTGAGTTGCTTTCCTAAATTAGCTCAGTGGGGAAGCTTTGACAAGCAGAAACAGAGGTAGCCAATTGACTACATATAGAGTCTGGAACTTACAGATATTTGTCCATTTTGTTTAGTCTGTGCAGTTTGAGGCAGTTACTGGACTCCTTGTCATCATATAGATGCTACACAAGTCGTTATCACATTCCCTTAAAGATCTGCTCCACGCCTTTATAACCTGTATGCCTTCTGCAGCCATCAGCATTTATAGCACAAACTGGAGGTAGAACTGTACATAGTTAGTTAGGTTTTCCTTACTCTGCTACATTCAAACTAATTTATTTTTGGTGTTATGAATTCAAAGCCACTAAAATCAATAAATATCAATTTTATCTATCAACTGAAACAAAGTAGCAACAGCAAAAAGGCAGAGAGTTCCTTTCCAATTCAGCTCTTAACTTGTTAATAACTTAACTTGTTAATAGATATTATTACATGTAATAGATATGCATAGTTGCATTACAAACATTCAAAACAATGTATGTGATAGTTAATTTTATATGTCCACTTGACTGGGCCATGAGGTGCCCAGATATTTGGTCAAACACTATTTGATTGTATCGGTCAAGACATTTGTGAACTTTTCAAAATTATACGATTAACTCTTGGTTCTCAAGTTTTTGTAGACCTGGCGATACACCATCAGCTCTCCCTGGTCTCTAGTAGATCAATTGCATATCTCAGGTGTTTTCAGCCTCAACAGTATGTGAGCTGATTCCCGTAATAAATCTATCTATGTCCTATTGGTTCTGGTTCTCTGGAGATTACTGACAAATATAACCCTAAAAGGGTCATTTTCTGATTTTACAGATGAAACTGAATTTCAGATTAATCCAGAGATAGCTAACATTTAGATGTGCACTGAGATCTACTTCTAAGCCTTTGCTTGTCTTACCCCTGTACCCCTGTGTGTGAGCATGGGAAGACTGAGAAAATAGCTACCCTGCAACTAGAAGTCAAATGAGCAGAATGCCAGGGGGAGAGGGAGAAAAGGCTTTATGAGCAGAGGTAACAGCTTGACCCTGAGGCACAGGATTCAGAGTTTATGGCAGATTCAGGGCAACATGGCCCACTCTGAGGCTGGAGCCAACTTAATGAAAATGGAGTGTACCATGGTTCTAAAAATAGAGATGAAAGCAATTTACTACCAGTAAGTGAAGACAGCTTTTAGTACCAAGCTTTTAAATTGCTCCCCACCCTCAAGCCTCATTCCTACACATCACATTTACTCTTCCTTCTTATCTGATTGGCACCCAGGTGAAATCTACCCAGGCTCCTCAACTCAACTGGAAGCTCACTTATTTTCTGAAACCATTTTTCCCTCAAATTCTTTTATACAGTTAAGTGCTCAATGTATCTGTGTAAGATTCATAGATTCCCTTCTCCTTGAAGAAGAACTTAACCTGCTCCGTAGGAAGCATCCTATGAGACAACTCAAGTCTGGGTATTAAAAAATACCCTGGGCTGGCAATGTAGCTCAGTGGTAAGGACATTTTCCTGGTATGTACAAAGTCCTGGGTTTGATCCCAACACTGAAAAAGAAGGAGAAGGAGGAGCAGGAGGAGGGGGAGAGAAATATATGTATGTTTGTTGTTGTTGTTGTTGTTGTTGTTAGGTGCCATCAAGTTGGGTCCGACTCATAGTGACCCTATGTACAACAGAATGAAACACTCCCTGACACTGTACCATTCCTGGCATTATGTCAGTGCTTCTCTGCTATTCATAGGGTTTTTGATGGTTGATTGTTTCTCAGGAATCCTTCAGGAGTGGGCTACCAAGTCCTTCTCCCATTTTTGTGGTGCAAGAGCTCTAACTTAGGGCCTCAGAGAATGTAGAGCAAGCGCTCTACCAACTGAGCTAAGCTCTAAACCATACACACACACACACACACACACACACACACACATATACACACATATATATAATATTTTTGTATGTGTATATATTTGGTATATATCCATTCTAGATGATTAAAAATTCTAGGCAATGCTCTAGAGAGGCTGTCATCAAATAGGGATATTTGAGAGCCTTGAATATTTTAGTTATTGTGACTATATCATAAAGGCTAAGTTAATCCAAACACCCAATCATTTGTTTTCTGAAATCCCTATGGCTTAGCTGAAGTGTTCTCCCTGCCCTCACCAGCTAAAATGGTTTACTTGCTGTGACTATAAGCCCAGATGTCCCTTATTTGCCAAATAACCACCTCTATACAATTCATCTGCTTGCCTTAAAATCTTTATATGGGCGATAAGAAAAATGACTCCGATTTCCATGTAGGTCCATAAACTTGTTATAAGTCTTACAACACCTCATGTCATGATAATCAATTCAGTCGTTCTCAAATGGTTTTACCAGCTGGTCACTTTAACTCTTTGTGGTAGAAATAACTCACTGGATGGGAAGAGCTCATAGCCACAGGCTGTGGAAACGTGAGTCTGTGTAAAAGTGGGGAAGCAGAGACAAAAAGAAAAAGTCAACATCTTCCTAAGAGCTTCCTGACACTGGATATCAAGACTCCTGGAAGGCTTTGGCCTCTTACATTATGTTCATTTGTCTTAAGTGTTTAGATTCATAAACTAACATTCTTCAAGCAGATTAGACAACAGACCAGGGACTGCTGGCCTCAAAATGTTTCAATTAGGCTGAGCGCCTGCCTGGAAACACAGCTCAAGATAAATTCACTTAATAGCCCTCCCACTGAAAAGGTCACCAGCAAGCAGCAGCTCCGCAAGTTCCAGCGGGAAGGACCTTTTGCCCTGCACCTGAGCTGTTGGCTGGAAAGAGCCGCCACCACTTTAAAGGCCAGGTATGTTATAGGTTCTTAGTTACAGAATGAACAGAAACGAGGTGCCTGACCTTTTGGAATCTGAGAAACTTAAGGTGAGTTGCCAATGATGGGCAAGTTGAAAAGGATTTGCTCTAATGTCTGCTTCATATCGATGGAACCAGCCTGTGGCTGTTGCTATCAGAGATGACCATGCCTACCATCATATGCTTATTCAGTGTTTGTTTAATGGCTTGCTGTTTAGGGGTCCCTTCTTGGCCATCAAAGCTTGTATCATACTCAGAATATCCAAATTCAACCACAGGTAGCTACTCTACTGCCCTGGATGATTTTTGGTTGCTTTTGAGACAGGTCTCACTATGCAACCCAGGCTGGCCTCAAATATACTACATAGCACAGGCTGGCCAAGTTGCGGTCCTCCTGCTTTACCCTCCTGAGTGCTGAGATTACAGGCTTGTGCCACGATGCCTGGCTTCTACGTGATATTTGGATGAAATGATTTCATGTTTATTTCTCACTACCTTTGTTTGTAAAGCCTTGTATTGGTCAGCTAGTTCATTGTTGTGACAGAGAAATCAACCAAATCAAACTAATAGAAGGAAATATTTATGGGTTTAGAGGCTCAACCATTGAAAACCCTATGAATAGCAGAGAAGCCCTACCAATACTGTTTTGCCAGGTCTATGTAGGGTGGCTATGATTCAGACACCAACTCAGTGGCACCTAACAACAACAACTACAACAACAACATGGTTAGAGGATCAGTGCATACTGGCAAGAGCAGGGTGTATCAGGAGCAGGGAGTGACTAGAACTGGAGCTCTGGGTAAATACCTTCAGAGGCCCGGCCCAGGGAGCCACTTCCACAATGCTAGAATCCCATCTCCCAAAGTTCCTGTACCCTCCACAAACAGTGCTGGGGACCCAATATTCAAATATATAACCTTTAGGGAGACATTTAGATCCAAACAGAACAAACCAAGTGAAATTAAGTGGGAAACAGCAGACTGCCTATCACAGAGGAGCACATGCCCTTTCACTTTCTCTCTGAAACAGTGGTCAAGTGCACCTTATCCTGCTTCCCTCCCTTCAGCTGATACTTGACAGTTAACCATTATTGAGTACAAATGCATTTTAGTGACCATTAGCACTAGCCTGGTGCTTTATCTGGCTGAGATTTCAGCATAAACAGTTGATGCCGAAAGCAGTATGCTTCCTTACAGTCCAACCAGAGCTTTGCTTGCTCTATATATGGAAATTCTAACCCTGAGAAATAGAATGCTTAAAAGAGAAGTGGTTGGCTCCCTGCCCAAGCCCTGATCTTGAGTTCGCTTTAAGAAACCGTGATGTAGGAGAGCAGAGATACATGTATTTAAGAACAGCCTTTCTTTGTATAGGAGCATCTCAGCCCTGCTTCAAGCTTCTTTTAAGCTGGGAACAGGCACAAAGTTTCACTACTCATTTATTAAAGAGGTAATCTGGCCCTCCCTGCCATTGCAGGGACTATCAACACTTGCCATGAAGGTTTCTTCAGGGTGTACAGGCTTTCCTGGTAAAGGACTTGGTGAGTGCTCATCAGGGGTTTGGGAGCTAGGTAGTGTCATCAGGCTCCTATCTTGCCAAATGCAGGCCAGGCAAAGTCTGGAGGGATAGGGAGATAAAGTCTTCCATGAGAGCCTACCTTGTTTGGAATTAAGATGGGTGACATGAAGAGCCAACTCTCCTGAAAAAGCGAAAACAACTTTTTGTAGACAAGGCAAAAATGAAAAGAGAAGTTAATGCATCAGTCTTCCATATCCTGGAGGTAGGAATGAGAAGGAAGGTCTTACAGAAGAAAAGCCTCTTGCTATTCCTCAGTCACCATATGATTCCAAATTTGCTAACCTACAAGGAGAAAATAAGAAGTCCATATCTTCCTGAGTCCCCTGCACAGTGCTGCAGGCTGGTGCTGGGGATAGAACACAGGACCTTGCACATACTAGGCAAATGCCCTTCCACCGAACTATACCTTCAGTCCCCCTCTTTTAAAAAATATTTTGAGGCCAGATCTCACTAACGTGCCCAGGCTGGCCTTGAACTTGCAATCGTCTTGCCTCAGCCTCCTTAGTACCTGGGATTACCATTTGACACCACAGCCTTTGCTATTAAAGGCAAGTGTTATTGGTATAAGACCACCTAGAGTAATGGCAGTATGTGGTGAACGTGACTTCCCATTTCCTAGCTCTGCATTCATCTCACCAAGGAAGAAAAGGGAAAGCTGAGAGTATACAAGAGAGCAGCCATAGGTGGTCGTTTTATTATGCACAATTATGCATTAATTATGTGCAATTGTGCATATTATTCCATTCTGTTCTTTTGGCAAATTGTCCAGGGATGGATGGCTCCCAAAAAGTTTCTCTGAAGAATTTGGCAATATTTTACTAATGAGTACAAGAATTTTTCTATGGATCCTTTACTCATGGATAGAGTTGTTAGATTTGGCAAGTAAAATTATAGGATGCTCAAGTATAGGGTACATTTGATTTTAGACAGTAAATAATTATAATTCTTTAGTACAAGTAAGTCCCAACTGAGCTCTGCTATCCCACTGGGGCCTGCAGCCATACATCTGTGGCATTGGATCCTGTCAGATCTCAGAAGCTAAGCAGGGTCCGGCTGGTTAGTACTTAAGTGAGAGACTGCCTGGGAACACCAGGTGCTGTAGGCTTGGGAGAAGGACCCAGCAACCCACTCCTGAAAAACAACCAGCCATTGAAAAACTCTATGATTAGCACAGAAGCAGTAACAATACTGTTTTTCCTGTTGTACGTAGGGTTGCTATGAGTCAGACACCAACTCTACGCCACCTAACAACAACAACATCCCATTGGGGACATGTTGTTGTTGTTGTTAGGTGCCATCGAGTCGGTATCCGACTCATAGCGACCCCCTCGTAGGGTTTTCAATGGCTGTTTCAGGATTGCCTTGGGAGTGGATTGCCAAGCCCTTCTTCCATTTTTGAAGTACTGGGAATTGAACTCAGGACCTCAGAGACTGCAGCGCAGAGCTCTACCAACTGAGCTAAATCCCAGCCTCCATTGGGGACATAGTTGTATTGAAATTTTCCTTGTTGTTTATATGAAATTCAAATTTAACAAAGCAGCCTGCACTTTATCTGGCAACCCTACATATGGAGCCATGGGCCCCGTGGGCCAATCACTGCTCCCAACTAAATGGTAGTTGAGTTTCTTGGGTTCATAATAAGGAAAACATGGCAATGGGAGACAAATTGTCACTAGTCTGTAGCACCTGAAACTTTGAACTACCAAACAGGTCAAGCTCTGCTCTGCCCAGGATAGAGTTGGCCTTATTTTTACCAGTCTAGTGAGTAATCTAAAGCCTGAAGCTGCACCTGGAGGTAAAACTCTGTTGAACTTCCAAATTTCCATGTTGACTTGGAATAATTTTCATCTTAGAATAAATTTCATCTTCTGGAGGGATGTTAATTTCCCCAACTATGAAAGGACAGGAGGAACTCAATAATGAAGTCTGCTATTCACTGAGCCAGTACTTCATAGTCATGTCTAATTCTCTCACTAATGATGCTAGGGAGGGATGTTAATCATTAATTTACAGATTTATGTGTTATTGAATTCATAGACATAAAGTTCCCATGCATAGAGCTAGGATTTGAACTCTGATCCACTTGATTATAAATCCTGAAATCTTTTGGTTTATTATGCCACTTCTCTAAGTTTTTCTGAATTGTTCATTTATGTTTGTTAGATTGCTTGTTGGTTGATTGGATGTTCATAATTAGGTAATACAGGAACATGATACAAAAATAGAAAAAAAAAAAAAAAGGAAAAGGAAAACTTCCTCCCTTGCCTCCCTTCCATTCATGTAATTCTCCTCTATAGAGACAATCAGCCAGTTAATTATTTTCAATCTGTTCATTTTCTTTTCCACACAAGGGGGCCTTCTAGACAGAATTTTCTGTATTTCTCCCTTTTCACTTAACATATGCTACAGACCTTATATTTTAGTAAATACAGAAATGTCTCCTTTTAATGGCTGTATATTATCCTGTAACATGGATGTATATGCTACAACTGCCTTATCAGTGCTTTATGGAAGTATGCTTAGGTTTCTTTTCTATGTTTTGTCATTTTTACAATACTATAGTAAATGTCCTACATGCTTTTTTTTTTTTTACATATACTATGTATGGAATACATGTTTAAGAAAGGGATCATTTTCTCAAAGGGTAAGTACATTAATACACTTTTAGAGATACTACCAAATTGTTCTCTGTGGAGGTGGAGCCAATGATTTACATTTCCAGTAATATATAAGATAATCTATTGGCCTACAGAATTCATTACCCAAGTTTGTGATATGTGTCCATTTGATAGGTTAAAAATGGTGTGTCATTAAAGTTTTAATTTGTATTTAACATATAAATGGTTCTGGGGATCTTTTCACATATGAATCTTTTCCATTTTTTTGTTTTTGGCATTTCTGACCTGGGTGAGCTGGGGCCCTAAAAATAAGGATGACACATGAGTAAATTTTTTAATGTTCAATTGTTAGACCTTTTCTTAATTTAGAGAAGCATACCATATTTTCAGAAAATTTTCCTTTTTGCCTGTAGTTTGAGTTTGAAATATTTGTAGGTTGCCTTTAAGCTTTGTGCACTATGATTTTTCTAATTCAGAGAGTTTCACTGTTCTAGCAATCAATGTATGACTGTGGAATCTTCTGTCAAACTCAGACTATACCTATTTCAAGGTTCTAACACAAATTCTCCAATATAATACTTTGATATTTTCAAAATATTCAACTATTTTGGCCTGTCACAAAGTTGTGTCTTTCTGCATCTCAAATATTTTCTTCCAGGCCTATAATATTGACTTTGGGGGTAGATTAGTTTGTTTCCCCAAGTTATGCTCCCCCTTGCCCTCATTTCTGTAGGAGGAACTGATACCTTTTCCTGCTGATATATCACCTGCAGAGCCTTCCATGTAGGGAAGAGCAGGCCTATATACCTCTACCCACTGATGAGTGCTTTGTAAATGGTTGCCAATTTCTTTATAGAATGAAAACATATTATACATTTATGTTTGGCTTTAAAAGCATCATGAATTTCTACCAGCTCTCTGCTTTTTTTTTTTTTTTTTTTTTTTGCTCTGCCACAAGAACAGCATGTCCCAAATAAAGGCTTTTTCTTAAGGCTGGGTTCAGTAGATCCACAGCTACTGAGAAGTAATGGGAATAGGAAATAAATTTTACTATTATATAAACTGCTGAGGCTTTTGTGTTGTTTGTTACTTCAAAGGTGACTAATGCACATTTTAAATTATATCTGTTTATCCCTTGTATCATGAAGTCTAACATACATCCAAAAACGGAAACAAATATTCCTTGCCATAATTTATCACTAAGTTAAATCCCATGTGATCATCACCAATCAGGTCAGGAAGCAAATTTTGCCAATCCTCAGAAGCTCTGACCCCTTACCCACTGTTAAGGGATGAGTTGTTGTTGTTGTTGTTGTTGTTGTTATTGTTAGGTACCCTCTAGTCAGGTGCAACTCATAGCAACCCTCATAGAGTTTTCAATGGCTGATTATTTCAGGATTGTCCTCCCATTTTTGCATTTTCGCAGTGCTGGGGATCAAACCCAGGTCCTCAAAGAATGTGGAGCAGCACTCTACCAACTGAGCTAAACACCACCCCCCAGGACTGTGTTGTTGTTCTTGTTGTTAGGTGTTGTGGAGTCATGTCCAACTCATAGCGACCTTCATAGGGTTTTTAATGGCTCATTGTTTCGGGATTTTCTTGGGAGTGGATTGCCAGATCCTTCTCCCATCGAACCAAGGACCTCAGAGATTAAAGAGTGGCACTCTACCAACGAGCTAAATCCCAGCCCCAGGGCTGTGTTAGGTCCCCATTAAATTTATGTGTCGAAGTGCTAACACTTAGTACCCAAAGATGTAACTGTATTTGGAAATAGTCTTTAAAGAAATAATTAAATTACAATGAGGCCATGAGAGTGGGCTTTTATCTAATATAGCTGATGCTTTAGGAGATTAGGACAGAGACACCTATAGAGGGAAGAACATATGATGGCACCAGCAGAAGACAGCCTCCTGTACCACAAGGAGAGAGGAAATCAACTCTGGCAACTCTGTCAAGACCTTTAGTCTGGATCTAAAACTTTTTTCAATCTTGAGACAAAATAAATTTCTGTTGTTTGAGCCACATGCTCTCGGGCACTTTGTTATGGTAGCCCTAGCAAAGTGCTACACAGATTGTGGTGAATTCCTGTCTACCCACCAGCAATAACCCCTACACTTTCTTTCCAATACCGTTTTGCTTGTCTTTTGGTCTTAAAATCACTCTCTACATTTGCTCTGTGTGTGTGTGTGTGTGTGTGTGTGTGTGTGTGTGTGTGTGTGTGTGTATCTTCTTGTGCTCATGATTATGTTTTTGCATTCAACACTCCTTTGCTATAAACATATTCTACAATGTATTAACCTATTATATGGGCTGGGATTTAGCTCAGTTGGTAGAGCGCTATGCTGCAGTCTCTGAGGTCCCGAGTTCAATTCCCAACACCACAAAAATGGGAGAAGGACCTGGCAATCCACTCCCAAGTCAACCCCAAAACAGTCAGCCATTGAAAACCCTATGAGGGTCGCTATGAGTCGGATACTGACGAGGGCACCTAACAACAACAACAACTGTTTGTACACTTCTGGGTTGATTCCATTCTGGTGCCATTATGAATAATACTGCCATCAAATTCTGGTACACCTATCTTGGTGGTTATGTACATACACTTCTGTTGGATATGTACCAAAGAGTAAAACTGCTAGATCATAGCGTGTGTGTATGTTCATCATTAATCGTTGTTAGGTGCTATTGAGTCAGGTCCGACACTTAGAGACCCTACGTACAACAGACAAAACACTCCATGACATTGTGCCATGTCTGGTACTATGTCAGTGATTCTTTGCTATTCATAGAGTTTTCAATGGTAGATTGTTTCAGGAGTGGGCTGCAGGTCCTTCTCTTGTTTTTGCAGTGGTGAGGATCAAGCCCAGGGCCTCAGAGTGTGCAGAGCAGCAATTCACCAACTGAGCTAAACCTCAAATAGTTTTCCAAAGTGGTTGACAATTTATATTCCCACCAACAGTTCAGGATGGTCTTCATTATTCTATGGCCTGTCAACATTTGTTGTTGTCAGACTTCTTAATTTTTTATCATCCAAGAATATAAAATGGTTTCTTATTGTGGCTTTAGTTTGTATTTCCATGATTACAAATGAGGTTAAGTGCTTTTTAATGTATTGATTGGTCACTAGAATATCCTCCTGTATAGTCTTTTTCTCAGTACCCATGCACATTTTTATTGGATAATCACTTTTTTCTTATCAGTTTGAAGATGTTCTTTATGTATTATGAAAATGACCCTTCATTCCTATATATGAATATGAATATATTTGCAACTATCTTTTTTCGCTCTATGAAAATGTAAACTTTTCTTTATCTTCCTCCAAATTAAAAATCTGATTCCAGGTATATTGTGACTCTAAATAAAAAAGACAACTTAAAAAATGTAGGAGTATCTTCATGACCTTGAAATAGGGAGAGTTTGCTTAAGCAGAGTGTAAAGTTAGCCTCACAGATTTGCTCATGATATCATTACAAGACTTGTTGTTAGACACCATTGAGTCAGGTCCGACTCATAATGACCCTATATACAACAGAAGGAAAGAGACATGATATCTGACAGTGCTTCACTGACATCTATAGGGTTTTCAATGGCTAATTGTTTTGGGAGTGGGCTGCCAGGTCCTTCTCCCATTTTTTGTGTTTCCAGGGATTAAACCCAGGGCGTCTGAGTGCACAGAGCAAACACTCTGCCAAGTGAGCAAAACCCCAGCCCATTAAGATACTATCCATCAAAAACCACAATTAAGGAAATGTAAAGGCAATCCCACAAAGGGTGGGTAACATTTTCAGGGGTGTTGAAGTAAACTACCATAAGTCTTCATTTACACAGGTGGAACTTTATGAATAATATTTAGCATTGATTCACCAAGAAATAATAATACAAACATTCCTTAAGATGGGAAAATCAAGCCAGGCACAATGGTGCATACCTATAATCCCAGTGGCTTGAGAGGCAGAGGCAGGAGGAATGCAAGTTCAAAGCCAGTAGTCTACATAACTTAGACTCTGTCTCAGGACAAAAAAATAAGAAAAGGGGCTGTGGGCACAGCTCAGCAGTAGAACGCTTGGAAAATATGTGCAAGGTCCTGGATTCGACCCCTCAGTACAGCTAAAGAGAAAGAGAGAAAGGAAGAAAAGAGAGAAAGAAAAGAGAGGAAAGGAAGAAAGGAGAGAAAAGAGAAGAGGGAAGAATGATTGGAAAAGACATAAGCACATAGTAAGCCACTGTTCAGGGAAGAGGATGGGAGGTGAGGGTGTGTGGGAAAGGAAACTGTTGCGTTCATTCTAATTTTTGTATTCTATTTGATTTAATTATGTGGATGTGATACTTTGATTTTTTAAAAAGATACTTTTTTAAAGATAATGTTTCTTAAAGTCTTAATGAAATACCTCTATAGTAGGGAGTGAGGATTCATCTTTCAAAATGCAAGTATTTCCTAAATCTTCAACAATAAGCCCAGAAATGGTTTTTAGGTCTTTTATATATTTTATAATAAAATCATGAGTATTTTGTATTCTCGCTCATAATATGTTCATATTAGCTTTAATGGGAACTGATATTTTTTATATAAAGTACTTACCTATTCACTCAAATTTTCAAATAAATTTCATCTCAGGAAGGCATAGCAGGTTTATTCTTTGGCTTCAAACAGCTCCAGGACACCCTTGTGAAGTCCCTGGGGCTGTGAGTATCCAGTTTGAGAAGGATATTTCCAATTTGTTAATGCTGCCATTATGGCTAAATATGTTATGGCTTCCAGATGTTGTATCTACTTCAGATGTCAGATAGGAAGCACAGGACAGTGTTAATTGGAACAATATTCAATTTGCAATCAGAAGATCTGGTTAGATTCAGACTGGGACCTTACTTTGAACAAATCACTTGAAATCCCCTATCTTTATACCCTTCAATGAAAAAATGAGACTACTAAATACTGATTTTTGTCTCAACAAAGTTGTTTTGTGGCTTATGTGAGAAATTATTTTGTAAACTAATATTTGTCTTCTATAGAACTTGCAAAGAAATTGCATGACAAATTTTAATGCCAATATTCTAAATAAACAGGATTGTACTATGTACTAGTATCTTCGTTGCTTCTCTGGTTCCTTCTCTGATTTCTTCTCTAAGAAGTTTGCTAAGACTCAACATATGACTATCAAATGTTTACATTTATAAAACATCAGTCTATATATTGTTGTTGTTAGGTGCTGCTGAGTCAAGTCTGACTCATAGTGACTCAATGTACAACAGTATAAAACATTACTGAAGACTGTGCCATGCACACCATCATTTTTTGTTTGACCCCATTGTTGCCACTGTATTTCCCCTTATTTTGAGTTGTGCCACATCAATAAATAGAGATCTCAAGGGCTTTATTCCATTTCCATCATTAAGGTCAACTCTAATTTGAGGGGGCAACTCTTCTCTAGTCATTTCCTCAATGCCTTCCAGCCTGGGGGTCTCATTTTCAAGTAATATATTTGACAGTGCTTTTCTGATATTTATAGTGTCTTCAATAACTAACTATTTCAGGAGTGGGCTGCCAAGTCCTTCTCCCTAGTCTGTCTTGGTCTGGAAGCTCAGCTAAAACTTGTCCACCATGGATGATCTTATTGGTATCTGAAATACCAGTGGCATACCTTTTAGCATCAGAGTAACATGCAAGCCCCCACAGCACGACAAGCTGACAGACACATAGTGGAGTCTATATGTTAGGAGCTATCAATACATAAAGCAGAATGTCAGCCAGGCATGATGGCACACACCTATAATCTCAGTGACTGAGGAAGTGACTCCAGGAAGATCGCAAGCTTGAGGCCAGAGGCAGGCTGTGGAACTTAACGAGACCCTGTCTCAAATTAAAAAAAGGAGGGGGGGGCTAGGGTGAAGCTCAGTGTTAGGGCACTTGCAAAGTATGGGTAGGGTTCTAGGTTCAACCTCCCAGTACCACAAAGCAAACAAACAAAACAAACAAACCACCCCCACAGAATCTGTCCTCAAGTAACATACAATCCACACTATCAGCATTGTACCCTTTGTAGAAATGTCTTTCACATGAGCGTGCATGCTCCATCTTTTATCTGATTCTGTTCTCTTGGAGAAATCATTTCTCTCTCTAGGTTTCAGTTTCTTCATCTCTAATATGAGGCTGCTGAGACTTTACATATGCTTTGGATTTATTGATTCCCAATATTCTATATCTACCAGGATCCCTTGGTGCCTTTAAAAAAATAGCAACAATTATTTATTGAGTGCCATCTCCATACTCAACATATGAGTTGCAACCAGGAAGCCCTCAACACAGAGCACTAGAGGTAATTGTTTTCCCCTTATGAAAGAAGACTTGAAAAGCCAAAGGGGGTGCAATGAGACAGCCAAAGATGAGCAGCAGTAAAAAATTGCTCTCATCCCCAAGTTTCCAGGGACAAAGGAGAAGCTGATGCTGCCAAAACCCAATGGTTAGGATCACCTGGAGGGAGACAGATCTAGATAGGCCTGTCTAGTGGCCAGACAGGAGACACAGCCAGGACCAGCCGCTCCCTGAGTCAGAGAAGGGGGCAGCACACATTCACCTTTTCTTTCCTCTGTCTCATCTCTAACTTCCACCTAGGTGACACTGTCTCTCCCGAAGCCTAGGAAATGTAGCCTTCCAGGGTTCTCTGTGGTGATATAAAGCAAAGCAGAAGAGTGAGGAATGAATCTGAGTACAAACAACACACAGACTGACCTGGGCCCTGTGGGGCTCCATGCTCCTTCCAGGAGCCTCTGCTGTACTAGAGGAAACCAACCTCACATTGGCAACAAAAATTAAAATAATGATAGTCGAACTGTTTCATTCTTATATTATCATCTCAGACATAGAAATTGTCTTTATTTTTCAGAGGAATAAACAGGATCAGAGACCTAATTTGCCCAAATATACACAACAAAGAAAAATGAAGTAAAATTGATACCCACAATCCTTTGCCTAGAGAGGACATAAACTTTCTTTTGTCTAGGTTAGGTATTACAAGATCTCAGTAAGATATTGTCCAGAGAACAGCACAGTCTGTATTTTCTCATCTGAGAAATGGGATTTGAGAGAACTCCTATAGGAATCCTTTATCAACATTGGGTAGAATCATTTTGGAAGGCTCTACAGAGATGGTGGGGTCTAGAAGGTCCTCCAAGGATGTATGTAGGACTCACAGACAAAGGCTATAAATAAAGTTCCTTTTGATTTTCTTACTCTGAGAAAGAAATCTTTTCTCTCTCTGCAGATTTGATTTAAGTTTTAAGCAATGAAACAAAATATTGCTTCTAGGGACCCTAAGTGGGCTATTTAACCAGGGCTTAGAGTATGAGAAGCAATTGTCACACCTCACAGCCCTGGAGCCTCCAGGGCATCCCAGAATGTATCCTATGGACCCACTCTCCATCTCTAGTACCTTGTGCCCTAACTGAGGCTACCTGCATGTTTGACATTAGCTCTCTTGGGCAACTGGATCTCTGTTGGCTCTACATCTGAGAACTCTCAAGAATACTGTTTATTCCTTGAGAAATCTGGAATGAATTAAGCTGAATAAATTGGCTCTCGGCTTGGCTGTTTCAGATGGCAGCAAAGAAATAACATGTGCTGCTTTCCTCCCATTATCTTTTTCTTTATTTTCCCCTTTATGGAGGGGGAAATAAAAACATACTCATATCCATGGAAAAATTAGATTTGGTCAAATCATGCTGCACTTCTGCAAGTGGAAGCTTTGATCAGAAGATTAAGGTGTCTCCGAAGAGTGTTAGGATAGGAAGAAACCCAGGCAACTCATCAAATGTATGTCTGTAACCCAAACAGCTTAAATCTAAGTGGAACTGGATGTCCTCAGAGCCAACCTATAGATGTGTTGCTAGGGCTACTGGTGCAGTAAGCAAACACAACAAAGAATTGTTTCCTTTTAATCATCCACCGATCTTACCTTTCCCCTCAGTGCCAGACATCCATCAAAATAAAGACACATGAGGACTTGGAAACACTATTCAGGAAGAAAATAGAAGGAAAAACCATAGGGAGAAATAATTTGGGGATAATTAATCATGATTAGACATGACACATGCATTACTTTAACTGCTCAGTCTTGGTTTACAAATAATGATAATAATGATAATTGGTGCTGTTGAATACTGTGCTATGTTATTAGCATAATATCACCTCATTTATAGGTAACAATAGCCTGTTAATCTAAGTATTATTACCTTACAGGTGATACAATTGAAAGATTAAATAACTACCCTGAATTCAGATATTTAGAAAATATAGGAGCCAGATTTCAAGATTTCAGTATTGAGTCTATCTTGTGATACTCTGGTTCTAAAGCCTTATGCCATACTGTATGTGATAGATGTGGAGATGTGTTGCCCAGATTCCTCATCCAGAAAGGATTTGTCATCCAGCTGCTGAGGGTACTGTCAGCAGACAGTTTTCAGCTGTCAGCCCCTTTGGGGATCATCTCAGCTGTCCAGAACCACCTTGCCCAAGGTCAAACTGTTCTTGGAGCTACTCCCATCCAATGACTAATGGACAGTCCTTGATATACATCTTATTTCATAGTTATCTTTTATTGATCAGCTCTGTTTCATTGAGGATAGGTGATTTTCCTGGGTTGCTTTAATAAGATCAGAACTCACCACACTTGAATTTGTTTAATATCTGTCTTCACTTATCTTTGAGCTCCCAACATAAAGTTCACGTGTACTAGTCACTCTGTACCAGTGGTCAGACTGGAAGCTTTTTATGTCATCTGCTGCATGCTCAAAACATTATTCCTAGGTATCTTTTTAGCACTCAAAGAATCCTACTAAGCATTTTGCTTCATTCTTCATGGTAGCAGGTGCAAGATCCAGTAATGTCTTTGTCTTTAGAAGGAATGTCCTAACATGCCACTGACCACTGAAACTCTTAAGAACTGCACTGAAGTTGGTCACCAACTGCAAACAGGAAGAGAAGGAAATTTCAGAAAAAATACCATTCAATTAAATACCTTGGAATAAATCTAACCAAAGACCCTTCAGATCTGTACAAAAAAAATTCAAAACATTAAAGAAAGAAATAGCAGAGGACACTGAAAAATGTAAAGACCTTCCCTACTCCTGGATAGGGAGAATTAATATAGTAAAAATGGCTATCCTACCAAAAGCAATCTATAGATTTAGTGCAATACCCATTAAAATTCCACTGACTGACTTTACAGAAATAGAAAAAATGATCCAAAAATTCATATGGAACCACAAAAGACCATGTATAGCCAAAACACTCTTAAGCTGCAAAACTAATGCACGTGGAATCACGATCTCTGACTTCAAACTATACTATAGGGCAGTAGTAGCAAAATCAGCTTGGTACTGGCACAAAAATAGGCCTGAAGACATTTGGAACAGAATAGAAGACCCAGAAATACCTCAACACACCTATAGCCACCTTATTTTTGACAAAGGAGCAAAGCAAGTAAACTGGAAAAAGGACAGCCTTTTCAACAAATGGTGCTGGGAAACATGGTCATCCACATGCAGAAAAATGAAAACTGACCCTCATCTCTCAATATGCATGAGAGTTAACTCAAAATGGATAAAAGATCTCAATATAAAAGCAGAAACCTTAAAGATTATAGAAGACAAGATAGGCAATACACTCCATCATATAGGCATAGGAAAGTATTTCCTTAATAGGATTCCAATTGCTTAAGAAATTGCAACAAGAATAGATAAATGGGATTACATGAAATTAAAAAGCTTCTGTACAGCAAGGAAACAATTAACAGAGTCAAGGAAACCCCCATGGAATTGGAAAAAAATCTTCACATCCTATACATCAGACAAAGGTCTAATTACTAGAATTTACAAAGAACTAAAGAAAAAAACTCCCCAAAAAACAACCCAATACACAAATGGGCAAAGGAACTGAATAGACAGTTCTCAAATGAAGAGGTCCATAAAGCCATGAAACACGTGAAAAAATACTCAATATCCCTAGCCATTAGGGCAATACAAATTAAAACAACTCCCAGATTTCACCTTACACCAGTAAGAATGGCCAAGATCAATAAAACAAATAACAACAAATGCTGGCAAGGTTGTGGGGAAAAGGGAACACTCTTCCATTTTTGGTGGAGTTGTAAATTGGTCCAACCACTCTGGAAATCAATATGGAGGTATGTGTTTCCTTTTGCTGAAAATAGATCTACTGTATGAACTAGCTATAACACTATTGGGAATTTACCCAAAGGGAGATGGGTCATCATACCACAGAGATACCGGCATCTCCATGTTCAATGCAGCACTTTTCACAATAGCAAGGATATGGAATCAACCAAAGTGCCCTTCAACAGAAGAATGGATAAAAAAATTATGGTACATATACACAATGGAATACTACTCAGCAATCAAAAAATGAAATAAGGCCATTCACAGTAAAATGGATGGAACTAGAGAAAATTATTTTAAGTGAACGAACACGAGCTCAGAAAGAGAAACACCACATGTTCTCACTCATATGTGGGTGCTGAATCAAAATATAAGAAGGAAAAAATCCTATACAAAGGATGGATCATAATAAAAGAAAAAAGCTAAGAATGATATTATTATAGATGGTCTAGAAAATGCATGTAATAGTTCTGACAAGGTAAAAATAAAGTTCACTGCAGGAAAAGTTTCTATCTTAAACAGAACTGGAACCCAAGGGTATACGGGAAAATATTACCATAAAAAGACAAGTAAATGGTAGAGAAGTCTTTGATGGGGGGTGGGATGGGGGAAAGCATACAAGAAGGTAAGGGGAACCTGTACGAATAATATACAACAAAATGCATATATGGAAATGTCACAATGAAAAGCATGTCAGAATGAATCACATTAAGGTGTACATTTAAAATTTCCAATAAAAAAAAAGAACTGCACTGAAGTGACAGACCTCTAAATCTTTGTAGGTTTTATTTCCCACCTCCTAGAGCACCTTTGTGTTCCCACAGCCTCTAGTTTGCTGGATACTTCTTGCTCATTCTGCCCCATGAACATGATGGAATCCATGTAATGTATCACCCCACCATCTAGACCCCACCATCTCTGTAGATCCTTCCAAAATGATTCCAGACAATATTGATAAAGGATTCCTATAGGAAAATGTCCATAAGCTTCATATCTCTTTGGGCTATAATAGAAGCTGTATAAATTAATGTGGATTTAGACCAATATTTTCCACAAATATTTTGTCTTTTATATTTTAATGATCACTTTTCAAAGTCATCTGCTCTGACTGAAATAGAAGACATTTGCCAAATCAAGGTTTCCATGTTCCTATTAATCTTCACATTCGAAGCTACCATGTTTAACACTGCAGCAGTATTGAGCTACTTCTTGATTGAGCTTATAACAGTCTATGACCTTTCTTTAGCATCCATTGGTTTCATCAGGGTCCAGATTGGTGAATTCAATAAGATATGGTCCATTACCCCTACCTCTTTGACATCCTTGAGGCTAACATTAATCTCCTCCATCTCTATGGGAAAGCTATCTTATTTTTGATTTACCACCTTAGCCAAAGAGAAGAGGACACTGTCAGAGCCTTCTCTGTGGTTTTTCCATTATCAGAGCTTTTACCTCACAGACTTATTATGGGAGTGACTCCAACAAACAAGTACATCAGTTCCATTTATACTTTCAGGGACTCAGGAAATAATAACTAATTAGAAATGACTATTAGATAATGTTCAGCCAGAATCCCATTTATAAGGCTCATATATATGCTCTCACTTTCTTATAGGATCTGTGATAATTCTCCATCACTCTTGGAGGTCCTTTTTCTTTCCAAGTTAACCAACTAAGTGACTAAAGTTCCCTTTGGGTAAGAACTGTGGAAATTAACACAGAACATGGTCCTACCTCTTAGGGACTGAACCAGGTAGGGGAAGTAAGCAAAGTTTGCAACAAACTCCTATAGTCTCTTGCTCCTTTGTTCTTGCTATCTTTGGGTTGTGTATATGAAGCAGTACTTTCATTGACTGTCCACCCATTTTACGTGTAGGAATGTATTCTCTTAACCATCTCCACAATGCTCTAGCTTAAGCCCTCTTGGCTGCCACCCCAACTTTACTAGTTATTATGATAACTGCAATCCTGGGTTGTAGCAGCTAAGTACTACCATCTGACCTTTATAACACCATTTGAGAAGAGAAAGTAACAGCATCCATATCATATCAACAAATTAACATCTGTGACAACTCTCCTACCACTGTGACAAGCCTACAGATATTTGACAAAGCAGAGACTTTTGTATCTGGTCAAAGAAAAGGATCCCTTTCTTCTCTGGGTCCAAGAGTAGAAAAGCATCATCATAGATTGGATGTGTTTCCTTTTGCTTTCTGTCCCTAAGATATAGGTATGAGGTCTCTACCCATATAAGGCCAGCTGGGGATAATTCTCAACTTTATTTGATTAGCTAAGAAACAAGCCATGGTATTTTCAGTTGCATCATATGGTTGTGAAAGCTGGACATTGAACAAGGGAGACAGGAGAGGAATTGATGCTTTTCAATTGTGGTGCTGGAGACATCTATTGAATATACCATGGACTACCAAAACAACCAACAGATCTGTCCTAGAAGAACTGCAACCAGAGTGCTCCTTGGAAGGAAGAATGGTGTCTTACATATTTTGGACATGTAGTCAGGAGAGATCAATGCCTAGAGAAAGACATCATGTTTGGGAATGTGGTAGGTCAATGAAAAAAAGGAAAACCCTCCACCAGATGGATTGACACAGTGCCTGCAACAATGTGCTTAAAAATAAATAAGATCGTGTGCCTGGCACAGAATTGAGAAGTGTTTCAATCTGCTGTACATAGGGTCTCTATGCGTCGGACTCTACTCGACAGCACCTAACAACAATAAGAAACAAGAGTCAAATAGAATACTTAATCAAATTGGGGATTGTTGGTATCCTGAGACTATATCTTTTCAACCAAAATACTACACAAATCTTAAAAAATAAAACAAAAATGCTAGGTGCGGTGGCACATGCCTGTAATCCCAGCAGCTCAGGAGGTGGAGGCAGGAGAATCACAAGTTTGAGACCAGAGGCAGCCTGTATAACTTAGTGAGACCCTGTCTCAAAAAAAGTAAAAAAAAAATGGGTTGGGGGTACAGCTCAGTGGTTCAGCACTTGCAGAGCATGCAAGTACAAGGCCCTGGGTCCAACCCCCAGTATGGAAAAACAAAACAAAACAAAACAAAAAACATATGTATGTGTATGCATATGTGTATGTGTAAAAGATAAGTATATTTCAATTTTAGAAATGGCCCCCAATTTTAAAACTTTTGTATTAAAATCAAATTACTTCATAGTAAATTTATACTTTAACAGAATAATGACAAGAAAAAAAATCTCTCTTTCACAGTTACTTTTATTGTGTAGCCCTGAGTTTCATTAAGGAGGGGGGATATCTCCAGGATTATTTCAAAAAGATGGGGACACATTGCATTTGCATTTGTTTGATATCCATCTTTTCACTTACCTTCAGTTTTCCTAAGGTAAAGTTCATGTCTATTTGTCCACTTCTTTGTCACTTTGCCTAGCATAGTGCCTGGCAATATTTATTTATTCATTAATTAATTCACTTTTGTTCAATAAGTATTGGATGAGTGATGGATGCATAGATGAATATATCTTGTCAAATCAAATTCATAATCTTTGTCATCCATTGCCTTCTAGACATCTTCTCTCCTTGTCCAGTTTTTTTCACACCTTTTGTACTATAAATCGAGGAAGCCTGGGAGGATATACTCAAAGAACACAAAGAAGAAGGAATACATTAGAGATGAGCAATGAGGAATCCTGCCCACCTCAGAACTTTGCCAACCTTGGATCAAACAGACTTATATCCACTTCCTTTGCCCTATCTACCTTCTTTTTATGCTGTATGTCTATCCAGAAGCTCATTCTCAATAGGCATCTAATGTTGGCCTTAATATAGTAGAAATAAGAGATGACCTTTTTTAAGCTTTGTAGGTTGGACACAGCTCATATAGAGTCTTTTATGAACTGATCTCTGCCTCTCGAGATGCTGAGTCATTATTCCTTTTTGAGCAACTTCCAATCACAAGACTTGCAGTTTTAGAAAACTTACAGCTCTTCATCTTCATCTCCTTTGATCCTCCCAGAAGTCTTATGAGGTAAGAGATGAGCTATCATGCCTGGAAAGATGAGTGACCCAGAAAATTGGAAGAAAAGGATTTTCATTTTGCTTTATTAGTTGTGTGATCTTAGACAACTACTGTGATATTCATAAAAAGAAAGGAATTTATTCCATTAATCACTTAACAAATATTTTAATGAGTTGTCCTTTATGTGCATGTTCCTAGATGAAAGTACAGGCAGACATAGGAAAGTATCTCTTTTCTCACAGAGTTTCCATTCTAGTGGAGTACTGACAACTGAAAATGCAGTGAATGGATAAGTAAATTTGGGGTATTAGTAAATGATATTGAGAAAAAAATTTAAAGTGAGGTATTAAAGACAATGAACAATGCAAAATGTTTTGATTGGGAGGTCAGAGCAAGATCCCTTGATGAAGAGATGACATTTCTCATATCTGAAAGATAAAATGGAGTCAGCCATACAATGATGCTGGTGAAGATCCTTCTAGGAAGAGGGACCAGATATTTAGAGGTAGTTATGAAGTTTTAAGATAGCACAAGCTTGGCTTTCCAAGAAAGTTCTTGTCATTGATGGTTCTTATTTTACAGAGGATGTTCCTAAGGCCTAGAGCAGTGAAGCAACTTTCTTAATGTTAAATGTTGAGTTATTGAAAGAGTGTAGCTCAGAGGCATAATTTGTGACTCTTAAAGAACATATTCTTCACAACCTGAATCTTAAATACCTTAACTCAGGCCCTTATGACACCAACCCTAAATTGCTTCCATTCATTCCTAACTGGTCATTCAGCATCCATGTCCACTTTTCCCTCCCCACCCCAATCATCCTTCATCTTCCATATTGAAGATGACCAGAATTATGGTTCTAATACACAAGTCTAGTCATACTCTCACTTTTTTACTTTAAACGCTCTTGTGACTGCCAGCAGCCTAAGGGATGAAGCCCAATCTCTCCAACCCATTATTCAATCTGTTTCCAACATTTTTTGCCTTGTCATTATCACCATCTTTTTTTGCATTCTCCTTTTAGCCTCAGTAAACAAAATGCACCACTGTATTCTTAAACATACTGTTCTCTTCATTAGTGATCACCTTACGATTTGCTCACCCAAATAACATTTACTGTGTAAAATGTGTTACTCCCTTCATCAGTATGACACATTGGCTCTATTATAGTACTGTTGATATTATATCAATGTTTCATGTACTTGCCCAACTAGATTGTGCGACCCTAAAGGGTAGAAAACACATTTTGTTTCTTTTTGCATTCACAATGCTCATCTTAGTAGTTGATTCTTAGTAGATGCTTAAAAATATTTGTGGGCCAATGGTAAGAAAAAGTGAATGAATGAAGTTAAAATGACTGTAAAACTTTCTCTAAGTTTTGCTTTTCTTCATTAAGGATATGTTAATTATCTTTATAAAT
>VMDO01008991.1:0-80046 GCA_007922755.1 Pedetes capensis
TCGAGTCGGTATCCGACTCATAGCGACCCTCTGTACAACAGGGGAAACACTATTGTCAGTGCTTCTCTGCTGTTCATAGGGTTTTCAATGGCAGATTGATTTTTGGGAGGGGGTTGCCAGGTCCTTCTCCCAAGCCTACAGCTTCTGGTGTTTCCAGGCGGTCTCCCATCCAGGTACTAACCAGGCCCGACCCTGCTTATCTTCCGAGATCTGACGGGATCGGATGCCACAGGGCTACCGCTGCAGGCAAACCTCTAACTATAAGGCTCCAATAAATATTTCTTCCCATCAGTTTGATTTGATCAGTTTTTCGGCAACAGTGTTGAACCATCTGACCAATATAGAAATTTGGTACCAGGAGTGGGGTTATTGCTATGCAGAAACCTAACCATATAGTTCTTAGGCCATTGGAACTTGTTGGCATGAGAAATTTGGAAGAGTTTGGAGATGCAGGCAAGAGAAGTTCCTAAATGGTGTAAGCAGAGGTTGAGGAGTGGCTTTGGTGAGCATTTGAAAGACAAGAACACCAGTGTGGAGAGTAAAGATAGTGAATGCTTCATGATGGATGCACTCTTGAAAAGGGACTGCCAAGGGAAGTGATTTATCTATTTGAGCACACCAGAAGCCACCGAAGCCATGGTTCAAAAGGACCCAGCTACCACTCTAGCTAGTAGCAACCACGTGGTGCTGGCTTTTCAGGCATGAAGAATGCAGAAGTTAAGGGGTTATAGATGTTGCCACTGAGGTTCCAGAAGATAGCTTTCAAGTCCAGATGATGTGTGCCAGGGTTACATGCCTTGTAAAGAGCCCTTGAAGGGCTGATCTGTGAAGCTTTGAGGGCAGAGCCTAAGCAGCAGTGGAGAGCCTGAGATTTTGGATATGCTAACACTGTGAAATGCCTGCCCAGGAAAGCTGCTGACAATGGGTAGAGCCAGCCCAAGATGCCATGGAGGTGGTGCTGCCCAATCCTGTTTGAACCCAGATAGTGCCAAATGCCAGATGCCAGATGATGTCATGTGTGTCAGATGCCAGACAAGGAGCCACAGGATTTGTTTGCCGAGTGGGTTTTCAGTCTTGCTATGTACACACCGATGTTTCTTTTGTGTCCCCTCATTCCTCCATTCTTGAATGGGACTGCTCATTCTGTGCCATTATATGTTGCAAGTATGTAACCTGTTTTTTGTTTTGGAGGGGCTCCCAAGTTTGCATTAAGTCTCAGTGGAGACTCTGGACTTGGACTTTTGAACATAGTTGAGACTGTTAAGACTCTGGGGACTCTTGAAGTTGGTCTGCATGCATTTTGCAGTATGAGATGACCTTTGAGAGCCAGGGGTAGAATGTTAGTGTCTAAATCTAAAATGGTCCCCAAAGGTCATGTGTTTGAATGCTTGGTTCCCAGCTGGGGGTGCTGTTTGTGGAGGCTGTGGAATTTTGGGTGGTGGGATTCTAGTTTTACAGAAGCAGCTCCCTGGGAGAGGGCCTTTGGAGTTTGTCCTGGACCTATGGGTCTGGTTACTCTGTGCTTCCTAATTGCCATGATGCGAAGAGATCATCTACCTCTTGCCCTGCTGCCATGCCTTCCTTGCCTCTGTTGTTGTTGTTGTTAGGTGCCGTCGAGTCGGTATCCGACTCATAGCGACCCTCTGTACAACAGGGGAAACACTATTGTCAGTGCTTCTCTGCTGTTCATAGGGTTTTCAATGGCAGATTGATTTTTGGGAAGGGGTTGCCAGGACCTTCTCCCAAGCCTACAGCTTCTGGTGTTCCCAGGCGGTCTCCCATCCAGGTACTAACCAGGCCCGACCCTGCTTAGCTTCCGAGATCTGACGAGATCTGATGCCACAGGGCTATGGCTGCAGGCTCCTTGCCTCTAGATGGACTAAAATTCTCTATCCATGAGCTCCTGATAAATATTCCCTCCCAAAAGTTTGCTTCAGCCAGTTTCTCTGCCACAGCAGCAAACCATCTGATTAATATATACGTAGCCTGGGACCTGACAAATCAAAGCACTTACTAAACAGTAGTTAATTTTTTATCTTGTCCTTAGGGACTTGGTATAGATATTATTTCCACAAACTATGACCTACAGAAAAAATAAGGCTGTTGTTTTTACCTCCCACAAGCTAACAATGTTTTTTACATTATTAGAGGGTTGTAAACAACCTGGAAACAACAAAGGTTATGTGACATAGAAAGTATGTGGCCTCTAAGAGCTAAAATACTTCCTATCAAGTCCCTCACAGTAAAAGTTTCCCAACTCTGGCTGCAAAATCTTCTGTGACTCCCTGCCCCTCTGCCCATGTTGCCCATCCCCTCTTTAGGACTAGATGCTCCTATTCATCACACCATTGTCACCTTGTCTCTATCTCTGTCACGGCTCTTTTCACACAGAATTTCCTACAGAATGTCAGCATTTCCCCTACCACTGAATTCCCAGCACACAGTAGAACGTTCCCACACATGTCTGTCAGCTTGGGCTAGTGGGGTTGGGGTTGTGTGTTGCTGTGATGCTAAAAGCTATGCCACTGGCATTTCAGATCCCAGCAGGGCCACCTATGGTGGACAGGTTTCAGCTGAGCTCTCAGACTCAAGACAGACTAGGGAGAAGGACCCGGCAGCCCACTCCCAAAACAATTAACCATTGAAAACCGCTTGAGTAGCACAGAAGCACTGTCAAATATAGTGCTAGAAAATGACTCCCTCAGGCTAGAAATCATTTAAGAAACCACTGGGGAAGAGTTGCCTCCTCAAAGTAAAGTCAACATTAATGACAGGAATGGAGTAAAGCCCCTGGCACCTCCTTTTGCTCATGTGGCATGACTCAAAATGAGAAGAAACATAGTGGCTGCAACAATGGGTTCAAAAATAAAAATATCATGTGCATGCCACAGCGTTGGATAGTGTTTTATTCTGTTGTACAAAAGGTTGCTATGAGTCGAATCTGCCTTGACAGCATCTAACAAGTGGAAAATTAATATCAGTTCAGGGACAACAAGAGATCGCAGGAATGGACACTGAAGAATAGTTTTGCCCAAGTTGTGTTATGGGATGGAGCAGACACTTATATTTGTCTGTCCTCCTGAGCATTCCATTTAGCTAAGCAACACCTGGGCTCCAATGTTATCCCAAAATCTATAGGTGTAGAAGGACATTCTGCATTTGCCCTGGGCAGCCCTGGGTGGGCTAAACTAAATCGGAGGATATTCTCAGTAATTCTCAGCTCCCCTCTGGAGAGGAATCTTGGCCTGTGGGTAACCAGCCCAAATACAGTAGCCCTTTGGCCACTCCTGGCAAGACAAGAGGGTCGCCTGCTCTCAGCCATGCCATGTGAATTCAGGTTTTACACCCCCTGAAGGGGCTGCACTGAAAGGAGGAGTCAGGGCTAGTTTTAAGAGTCTAAGAGCTTGATTCTGTTACTTTGGGTCGCTTTTAAGGAATTTCTTAAAGTTCCACTTATTTTTCAAATGTTGTTGTTGTTGTTGTTAGGTGCTGTCAAGTCGGTATCCGACTCATAGCGACACTCATAGGGTTTTCAATGGCTGAGTGCTTCGGGATTGCCTTGGGAGTGGATTGCCAGGCCCTTCTCCCATTTTTGTGGTGCTGGGGGCCTCAGAGACTGCAGCGCAGCGCTCCACCCACTGAGCTAAATCCCAGCCCCTCATGTTTATATTGAATTCCTCATGCAGAAACACATGCTTGGCTTCAAGCTTTCAGTTGGTGGAATTAGCTATGCAAACTATGTTGCCATGATATCCCCTCCTTTTTTGGTTCATTATGTATCAAGGATGATTTTTATAATCTGTGTCCATGACCTTGAGCTGTGTGTGCATGAGAAAGAGAGGTTGATTTGTGGCATGGGTACTTGTCCCTCAAAGAAAAGAACAAAAGAGCCTGCAGAGGAGAGTAGGACTGGATGCCAGAGGGAAGCCATGTTTGAGGTGCTTCAAGCAAGCTGTGTTGAGTACTTTATGATTCTTGGGCAAAAATCAGGCAGATTTTTTTCAACACATAAGGAAAAAAATTCAAAAAGAAAGTGACATATGCAAATGAGGGATTTGCAATTAATAGCAATATTTAAACCTTCTACACAAAACTGAAGTAAAAGAAAAATCATTACACTTTATGTTAGACTTTCTCCAGAGATTTCTAACCTAGGCTGTTTGCTAACATAATGGCCAGCGAAAGGAATGGCAGAGTGTTTCCAAGCCACAATTCTAAACAATGGATAAAGAGCCCATCAAATGTTATTGCTTGAAGCTTTAAAGGAATGGATTATAAATCTCTGAAAAATATTGTGTTTTCACCTGTGGATGTAAGTAACCCTGTGGATGAGGTCACTGTCCATGATGAATGATGAACATAAAGTTGGCTTTGAGAACAAATCACAGAACCAGGTTAAAAAGTTGTTCATTGACCACATAATTCCTTGGTGCTAGATATGTAGAGATTTTATGTAATGCACTTGTGCTAAAATTGGGAGGGATGGACACAAGGACTGAAGGGTTCATCACTTGTACTTCTGAGCAAATACATATTTTACTTTTTAAGTAGACCTTATACATCTTCAGAAGGGAGTTTTTACCATAACTGAGCAGAGTACAAACACTCCAGTGAGTTAGTGTGACAGGTTGGCCAAGCAGATGCATGCTTCTAACAAAGATTTCTCCTGATCCAGCTACCCTTGACTTGCAACCATAAATATTTTATAAACTACCACAGAGTTGTCCACTGATGGACTTCTAAAGTACTTAAAGAAAGAGAGCAGGCACACTTGAAGAGAACTTTCCCAGTGACGTATTGTGATCATAGCTATAGAATTTTAAGCTAATAGTGCTACAGCTATAGTACCTGGGTGCCATAGGACCCAAAGGAATTGTTTGAGACCTACAGCTCTTTCCACCATGCATGCCCTTGATTTTCTCAGGGGATCAGGGTACCTGGGGCCATTTTAAAAGTTCAATAAAATCATCAAAAATTGCAAAGGGAAACATGCACATCAGAAATACATTGGGCTAAAAGTAACAGAAAACCCAAAGGCCTTGGACAGCTCCAATTTGAGACCTGCAGTAGCCTCTTAAAACCTGTGGCTCCTCCTCTCATTTTAAACCTCGTGTTTCTGCATTTTATCACATTCATCTGTGTTAAACTTTCCTAACAAAGATCTTCTTATTGCTTAGATAAGTCCAACTCCTTGGCAATTATATGGCAATAGGGGTTTTGTATCCATCCTATGGGGATGGGGCTCCTCTCTGTCTATAAAGATAATTGTTGTTGTTGTTGTTAGGTGCCATCGAATTGGGTCTGACCCATAGCAACCCTCATAGGGTCTTCATTGGCTCATTGTTTCGGGATTCCTTTGGGAGTGGATTGCCACGTCCTTCTCCCATTTTTTGTGGTGCTGGGGATCGAACCTGGGTCCTCAGAGAGTGCAGAGCAACACTCTACCAACTGAGCTAAACCCCAGCTGCAAATTATTTTCTTCATTTCCTCTTTCTATTAGACAGCAAAATCCTGAGGGATGCCAAAGGTTTGTTTTAATTTTATACAAATATTTTTCAAATAATGATTTGTTTTATTTAGCACTAATAGCCTGAGTGTGATGACAGTTTGCTATAGGAAGCGGGATCCTTTATCTGTCTTGATTTCTGTAAACTGTTTACTCAGCACCCAGTAACAAAGGAAAACAAAATCCAGCATCCAGCTACTGTGAAAAGGACTTTGCATGGCCAGATCCATGCTCGTGGATGAGGTCTAGATTCCGTGCTATCTTTGTTCAAAATTAATTCATTTGCAAAAAAAAAAAAGGCATACTTATTCAAAGCCCCCAACATGTAGGCGGTGTGACATTTTCACATCAGAGAGCAATTTAAATATCTTTATTACCATCTCTAGCTAAGAATACCTTATGAATTTTGGATCCTTGTGTGAAGCTAATCTTCCAAATCAAATTCACCTTGTTTCTAATTCTCCATCTCATTTCAGCGTGTGGGAGGTCATTTTATCTAAAGAGAGAATGTATCTCATCTCTCCCCATCTCTAGCTGTGAGCACATCTGTGCTAGGGCAGGGGAAGCTGTGAGGATACATATAGGGTACAACCAGCAAATAGACCCTGATCATGTGTTTACAGTGTTCTCAGTGCCTGCCACTCCCACTCCTTTTTTGTAGAGGAGGAATGGAGGTTTTTGTGAGTGGGTGTTTGAACAATCAAAAACAGCAGGACCTTTGTATGCTGGGGCAGAACAGACCCTGTCTTTTGCTTATTCCATATCCATTCTACTGCCTCGTCCTCTTTTTTAGCAGAAATCTGACTTTATTCAGGTTTAACTCTACCAGGAAAGCAATCCCATCCCCAGTTCAAGGTTGAATCTTGATTCATCTAAGCCTGTTGTAGCTGGCTCATTTCCCTTGCCAATGGTTAGTTGTGATGTGTTCCCATAGGCTGGTGTCATGGTTTGTGTCTAAAATGTCCCCAAAGGTTATGTGTTTAGATGTTTGCTCTCCAGCTGCTGGCCCTGTCCTAGGAGGCTATGGAAGTTTGGGAGGTAGGACCTAGTTTTGTGGGAGTAGATCACAGGGGTGGGCCTTCGGAGATTTTACCTGGACCCTTTGGTTCCAGTAATCTCTCTTTGTACCTGATCCTCCATGATGTAAGGTTCTTTGCCATATGCTCTGCCACCTGCCCCACTGCTTGCCTGCCATATCTCTATAAACTGAAATCCTCTAGCTGTGAGCCCCAACAACTTGTCCCTCCCATAAGTTTGTTTCAGATATTTTGCCACAACAACATGCAAGCTGACTAGTACAGCTGGTCCAAGAGAACCTGAGGGGAAATTTTCCCAGGGCCTTGTAGATAAAATTTTCAGATCATGAAGGAAGCACCCAGTAAAGACAGTCCCTTCTTCCTTTGTCATTCCTTTGTCATTCTGCATGTGATGGCTGCAATTACCACAGTGCTGATATACTAGGATGGCAGAGCAAGATGCAACAAAAATAGGGAATGAGTCCTAGATTCTGTTTTTAAGGTAATATATTTTGCTTTTGTTTATTTTTTGTAGAGTATATTTGAATTATTGTTTAAATTGAGTGGTGCTTTCTGTTAGCTATAGATAAAAGCATCTTCTTGTTGATAAAGGAGATATGACATGAGGAAATCAGGGAAGTTCCTTAGCTATGTTTAGGCTAGTTGTTCTTAGTTACTGCAGATCCTCAATTTTCCTCCTCTGTCTTTCTATGCCTAGTGGATATGAGGGGTAATGCTAGCCCAGAAAATTGATGGATGCATTCTCCTTGCATATCATACATGCAACACCTTGCAACACATGCACGCACGCACACACACACACACACACACACACACACACACATGTTAAAATTGCAGAGAAGCCAATTCTACATAGCCAAATCAAACATGGGGGGCTAGAAAGTTCCTTAATGCAAATCATCAGGAACTGAGTACATACACTTTGGCAAAGGGCAAGGGTTTAGCTCAGTTGGTGGAGTGCTGCTGTCTGCTCTCTGAGGCCCTAGGTTCAATCCCCAGCACTCAAAAATGGGAGAATGATGTGGCAGTCCACTCCCAAAGCTATCTTGAAATAATCTGCCATTGAAATAGCAGAGAAGAGATGACATAGTGCCAGGCATGGCATAATGTTGTGGAGTGTTTAGTTCTGTTGTACATAGGGTTGCTATGACTTGGACCCGTCTCGATGACACCTAACATACTTTAGCAAAGGGAGAATGACTATTCCTTTGGGGCTATACAAGTTTTAGAGATAATTTTACCAGAGTCCTGGCAAAAGGCTTACCTCTGGGGATCCCAATAGACCAGGCCCAACCACTTGCCCAAAAAGACCAAATGTTGGGAAAAAGTGATGGTGAAGCAGAAAAGGAAATGGTCACACTATGAAGATGCAAAGTCTAGTGACCTAAGTGCTATCTTTGAGGTGTTAGCAGTAGCTCCAAGATTATACAAGGGAAGGACAAAAGCAAGGACACCTGTAGTCAGTCTTGGTCACACTGTGATCTGGTTGATCATCGTCTCAGGTCTGGTCCTGTGGGGTCCTGCTGTGACCAGGGGCATGATTTCCTGCAGGACTCTGTGTTTCTGGAACTTGAGATATGTGGGTAGAAAAAATGACTTAGAGAGAGAGAGCAGGCCAGAGGAGCAAAGTAGAGTTAGTTGGGACAATGACTGGGTCCTCCTTCGATTTTAGGGCTGCTCTGGTGGTCTGGAATAGGATGGTACAAAAGTGACTGGTTGACAAATCTGTTGTTTATGCTGTGCCTGTAAATCTTGAAAGTATCTTAGTTACTATCATCTTGTCCTTAGCCTTGGAAGGCAAGGAAGGAGATTGGTAAATTCAGGGTTCTTCAACCTTGTATTGCCAGGTTTTAGGTGAGCATTCCTTACATGATTAATGTGTCTATGTGCAGAGTTAAGCAGGAATCTGGCCTTTGGGTTTAAGGTAGAAAAGGTGACAGGTGCAACGTGAAGGTAGAGATGCTAAGCTTTTATCCTGGTTTTGGTTGTCTGTTGGACATCTGCAGTGAAGAGTCAGTGCTTTTAGCAAAAGCAGCCTATAAGTCTTTGTTATAATACCAAAGCACAGTTCAAATGTCATGTTTCCTGTCAAACCTTTCCTGAGCTCCCAAGGCTAAGTTCATCACTTCTATTCTTGTACCTGTACTCATGTCTCTGGTGGGCCACTGACCACAGAGTGTCAGAGCAACTGATGCCAGTATCACTGTTTGGTTGTCTTGTTGGCTTGTGACTTCATGCAAGGCAAGAGACTAACTGTAATCTTGACTGTATTTACTCATGTACCTACTATTCAGTGTCTACTATATGCTAGATATTGAGTGGGGCACTGAAGATAAAATTGCAAAGAAAAGCAGACGTGGCCCCTACAATCATGGATCATGGACTTTAGAGTTTAGTTGGAGATAGATAATCAAGTAATCAATTAATTTCTTGCCACTAATCAAATAACTCGCATTCAGTAAGAGCTCAATAATTACCTCTTCCATTTGGTCACAGCATTCTCAATATTCAACATGGTTTTTTAACATCCTAGAGGCTAGCCTAAGTTCATATAGTAGTAGAAAGTCTCCTTCTTCGTCTTCGTCTTCGTCGTCTTCTTCTTCTTCTTTTGCTGCTGCTGCTGCTGCTGCTTCTTCTTCTTCTCCTCCTCTTCCTCCTCCTCCTCCTTCTCCTTCTCCTTCTCCTTTTCCTCCTGCTCCTCCTCCTCCTTCTTCTTCTTTTTCTTCTTCTTCTTCTCTCTCTCTCTGCCCCCCCCTGTCTGTCTGTCTGTCTCTCTCTCTCTCTCTCTCTCTCTTTCTCTCTCTCTCTCTCTCCCCTCCCTCCCTTTCTTTCTTTTGTGGTTCTTGGCAGTTGAACCCAGGGCATCACAAGTACTTTGCCACTGGACTGCACTCCAGCCCCATTTTTAATTTTTTTCTTTTGAGACAAGGTATTGCTATGTTATGCAGGCTGCCTCTAGCCTCAAATTCATGATCCTCCTAGTTCAGTCTCCCAGGTCACTGGAATAACATGTGTGCCATTGCACCTAGTTCCATGCAAACTCTTTTTAAGTATCAGTGTGCTTGGTACTTAACTAATATCTCTTTGGCCAAAGCAAGTCATGTGGCCAGACTGGAGGTCCATGTGGAATGAGGTTTCATTATGCATAGAAATAGGGAGTGTGATTGGTTGGAAGCCATTGCTGTACTCATCTGCCATACTGTTTTAAATCGTGGCTTATGTTATCAAACCTTAAGGTCACCTAAGGAATTTAAACAATGATCAGTTATGTCCAAGAATAATTTTCCTCCTGCAAAATCACACTCTAGAGATTTGATTCAGACATTGGATTTAATTCGGACATTTCAAGTAGAAAAGAATGGTGTGTTTCACAATGAACAGTGTATCTAAGCTTTTGGTCTTTAAAGCTTTACCCAGTGTTTTGATGAGAGAGAGGCATATTGGCAGCCAAGTGTAGCTATTCCCCTAGCCTTGTACCATTACCATGAGAACAGTTTTCTCTTATGAAGTTTGTAATGAGAATAACTGACTCTTTTCCCCCTAATATACAGAAAAGACCATTCTAAACTGAATGGTTGGCCCATGTCCACAATACCTACTATAAATTATGAAACCTCCAATCAATAATCAACACTTTTCTATTTCATTATAGTAAGTGAGTTTTTAGATAGTGTTCAGAGTATAAATTCATAACTTAAAAAAGGACAAATATAAAAAAATAAACCTTGAGTTTAAGAGCAGATGCTTAAATCATATAAACTAAAACATCTTTTCCAGCAAGTTTTAGTTGGAGCTGTGTGTGATTATGAGAAGGTTTGTTACAGATCTCAATGGAGAGTTGAACAAAGTATGCGGGCATAGTGGGGAGATTATCAGTCCAAATATATTTTCATAATTCTATATTATAGTCCAAAAGTGAATGTAAAAAGCCAATGGAATTGATTAATACTAAAAATGGAACAACCTCAAATCCAGAACTAATTTGAGGACTCTGAGTCTTTCCCTGCCCTCACTTGTGTGGGGCGCGCACCTCCTGATCTGGCGCGGATGTTCAGATGGGCGACATGGCCGTGCACACAGGTAACTAAACACAAGTCACTCGGGACCCTCAGGTGAGGGGCGTGGACTCCAGCAGCCCTCACGAATGCCTTTAGAGGGTAGAAAGGAAGAGCCTCCGGCACTTTGCTTTCGGGGACAAGCAGCTCTTTATGATCTCTCGGCCAAGAGGAACCTAGAGTGTTACATACAAAGTGTTAGCAGCCTAAGTGCTGCAGTTCTATTGCTGCCTCAAGGGCAGTGGCAGCTCTTATGCCTCCAGTGCTGGGACCTGAGACCGTCCTCAGCTTCTGTCCCTAGGCGCTGGGCAAAGGGACTGTCCTCACCGTGATTGCAGTTCTCCTCCTTGGGAATGCCGTCTAGTTGTCCTGGTCTCGGTGGTCATGAGAAGAGATGCTTCCATGTTGCTAGTCGAATCCAGAGAGAGAGTTCCTTCTTCTTTGGTGGTCAGGCAGAGAGAGAGCTGCTGCAGTGTAGCTCCTTTTGTAGATGGCTCCAGCAAATCGGTGTGCAGTCCTTTGTTTGCTAATTGTCCTATCAGGTTTGGGGGATTTATGAAGGGTTTTGGAAAAGTGTCCAATCACGTTACTCTCATTTTCCCTAGATTTCTAATTTACAAATCAGATCTTCAAAAGTGGTTTTCCCAGTTTGGGGGTTTTTGCCAATTTCCTCCCAGTTTCTCCCTACATGCTAGGATATCTGCAACTCTCATCCAGAGTCTTGTTTAATAAGGACTTTTGAGTGGCTGAAATTTTAACATATAAGAAAGTACCAGAAATGGAGAGAATCCAGACTTACTGCAAAGGTATCAGTTACAATGACTTTGAGGTCATCAAAACATACAAGGCATTGGGGCATGATGGTGCACGCCTGTAATCCTAGGGACTGAGGAGACTGAAGCAGGAGGATTGTGAGTTCGAGGCCAGAGGCAATCTACACAGCTTAGTGAGACCCTGTCTCAAAACAAACAAACAAAAAATTTAGAAAGAGGCTGGAGGTGCACCTCAGTGGTAGAGCACTTGCCTAGCATGTGACAGGCCCTGAATTCAACACCTCCAGAACTTCACAATCAACAACAATAACAACAACAACAAAAACCCAAAACACACGAGGCCCATACACATGCATATACACACAAATACACAGGAAGACGGGGTTAAAAAGGACTGCCAGATCCATCTGAATTTTCCCTGTTAGTGTTGATTATAAAAGCCATAGAGAAAGTTTAAAAGGCTCCAAGAAGATTGGACAGAGTCTGCCAAATACAAGTGTAGCAGGACTACGAGGTGTCTGCAAAAGCAAGACTGACGCCTATGTAAGCAATTGGAAACATGCCTTCAGGATGTTTTAGCCTCTCCAATTTTATATTCCCCTCCTGTTGCTCTTGTTTCACAGACGTGGCATGTGGCCTTCATTTCTCTGAGTACTCCATGGACTGAGTTTCCTATGACTGAGCTGAGGTTTGAACTTTATAACATTCCTTGGTAATGAGATACCCACTTTGCAGGCTTCTTTTTGTCTTTGATTTCTATATTGACCAAGGAAAGGAGCCTAAGGCGTGGTGCAGAATTAAAAGTAAAGAGGCCCTTTCCTAATGTGTATATTTTCTTCATGTGTGTTGATTTGAAGATTGAAAATACCCGTCCTTGGCATTGACCGCATTCACCCAATGTCACTTAAGACTTGAGATTTTCATCAAATTGGAAGTCTCCCCCTGGAAGAATACTTTGAAGCTCCAGTGATGGTAGCTTAATCATCCCATCTAAAAGATTACTTCTGGCTCCTTGTGAAAATTGCTTCATTGTTTGAGGATTCCAGAACAGTAAACAGGTTATAATGTTCCTAGGAATAGCATAGTGATGGCATACAGTATAAAGACATTAGGTAGATCAGAATGGAGTGAATATTTAGGAGTGCAAGATGCCTTTCAGACACCCCCCTGGATATCTGTTAGTATTATGTATCCCTCCCTTTGCATCAAGGGTTATGGGTAGGTAGGGATCCTTTAAAATCATCAGGTTTGGTTCTTCCATTTTACACTTAAGGAAACTTTGGTCCAAAGAAGTTATTCAAGGTCATTTGTTCAAGGTCACTCTTTCAAGGTCTCTCAACTATTGAGAGTGATAAAGTCTAAGGGAATACTGAAGTTTCATGACTTTCAGTCACCCACAGAACTTCCTAGTTCACCATATTTTCTCTTATGTAACATTGCAAATAAGAGTTTCAATATATAATGAGTGTTAAGAAAAAAATGAATAGATTTCCCTCATAGTTTTAGGAGACAACCATAAGAGCATACTTTATGATGATAAATATGATAACACTGGTTCTAAAACAATACTTACATGAATATTTTCATTTTGACAGTCTGTTTATTAATAAACAGATACTCTGTTGTCTACAATGCACATAACAGACAGACCCAGATAGACTTGTAAAGGATTTATGGCTGTGTTTGTTTTTCAAGTAGAAGTAGGGATCAAGGAGAAGCATAAGGTTCACATTTGGCACAACGTCTGAGAGAAGATGTATTATGAATAATTAGAGGAGTACATGGATGTCATTTGAGAGTTGTGAATAGGAAGAGCTTTCTATTCAGGGATATTGCAATGAGGGAAAGTAGGACTCTTCAATAGTCCTGTGTGTGTTCTCCTTTAGAATGTAAGAACAGAGTCCAGAGAGCAAGAATAATGTTGGTGATCAGAAAACAGAGCTATGTAGGGCAGAGGAGGTGCACAGACACACTGAGGAGCAAAGGCCAGCGAGTCTTAGTACTGAGTTCTGGGAGACTTTTGTGATGATCTTAAAAATAGGGAGTTCACAGTGGTTAAAACTGTGAAAAGAGAGAGAAAGAGAAAAGATCAAGGTGGGTGTATTATAGGACAAGCCCAGACAAGACTAGGACAGCTACAGAAATGCCAAAGTTTCCAACATAGAACTGTGCACATGCATGACCCTGGAACCCCATGCTCTCAGCACAAATTACTAGAACTTTTAGTTTTTTTCTGATTTTTTTTTTCTTTTGGCGGTACTAGTGGGCTAACAAGGGGGCTGAACCCAGGGCCTCGCTCACACTTTGCAAGCACTCTACCACTGAGGTGCACCCCAATCCCCTTTTTTACCTTTTATCTTGAGACAGGGTCTTACTAAGTAATGCAGACTGCTTCTGGCCTGAAACTTGTGATCCTCCTGCCTCTGCCTCCCAAGTGTCTGGGATTATAGGCGTGTGCCACTGTGTCCAGCTAGTGCTTTGTATTTCTTTTGTGAATATATTTCACAAAGAAGCATGGTAAAATCTAGTTTGGACTTTTAAGGCATTTCTAACCTTGTTGTTGTTGTTAGGTGTCATCGAGTCAGTGTCCATCTCATAGCAACCCTATGTACAACAGGCAAAACACTATTGTTGGTGCTTCTCTGCTGTTCATAGGGTTTTCAGTGGCTGATTGTTTTTTGGAAGTGGGTTGCTGGGTCCTTCTCCCAAGCCTATGTTACCTGATGTTCCCAGGTGGTCTCCTATCCAAGCACTAACCAAGCCTGACCCGCTTAGCTTCCGAGACCTGACAGGATCAGATGCCATAGTGATATGGCTGCAGACCATTTCTAACCTTATCTTGGTGAAAATACAGATGAAAATTATTAATTTATTAGCTTCAGAAGAGAACATCATTTATTGCGTTACAACCCTACCCTTTTACAGATAAGGAAACTGGCTCTTAAAGGTATAAAGTGCTTTGCTCCTTATACCATAGTGTCCTGAGAGACTCTCAAATGAGGATTGTTGTTACTGTTGTCAGATACGACTCATAGTGACCCTATGTACAGCAGAATGAAACACTCTCTGATTCTTTGCCAGGCTCATGATCTTATTTATGTGTAAGCCCATTGTTGTAGACACTGTTTCAATCTATCTAATGGATGGTTTTCCTTTTTTTGTTGTTGTTGTTGACCTGCCACTATCCCAAACATGATGCTCTTCTCCAGGGATCGGTCTCTCCTGACTGCATGTACAAAATACGTAAGATGTATTCTAGCCATCCTTGCTTCCAAGGAGCACTCTGGCTGTACTTCTTTTAGGACAGATCTGTTGGTTCTTTTGGCAGTCCATGGTATATTCAATATTCATCTCCAGCACCATAATTCAAAAGCATCAATTCTTCTCCTGTCTCCCTTATTCAATGTCCAGCTTTCACAACCATATGATGCAACTGAAAAATACCATTGCATGAGTCAGGCACACTTTCGTCTTCAATGGGACATCTTTACTTTTCAATTTACTTTTACTTTTAAAATTTCAATTTACTTTTACTTTTAAAAAGATCTTTTTCCAAATGCAGTGCATCTTTTGATTTCTTCACTACTGCTTCCACAGTTGTTGATTGTAGAACCAATTAAAGCAAAATCTTGGACAACCTCAATCTTTTCTCCATTTATCATGAAGTTGCATACTGACCCAGGTGTAAGGAGTTTTGAAAATGAGGATTAGCCAAGTGGATTTGAACTGTTCAAATTCCTGTGGATCATGAGTGGCAGGACTGGATTCAGACCTCTCAAAGCCTTGGCTGTGACTGTTTCCACTGTTGGTATAATTAACCATGAAATAGAAGTGCTGGGAAATTATCAGGTACAATTTCATTCATCAAGGAAAGCCATATCTAGCATAATATTAGTGCTAAGAGTCTACTGCTCTGACAATATTTAGCATGAATTTCAGTTTACCTATGAATTCAGTTAGCCAGCACACCCTTTCTTTCACCAATCTGGATGGGTAGGCATTCACTGTGGTGTATGTGGTGTGTGGAGCCAATGGTCAGGTTAATCTTGACTGTTTACTGGGGGATTGGGAGAATCAGCACACCAGTGAGGCCCAAGAAAGACACAACTTCCCAGACCCTTTTAGGATTGTGCAGGCAACCCTTTCCCCTACCATCAATCCTTAGAAGGCTCCAGAGAAGCACTCAAGTGTTTAACACAGAAACCTGGGGTTCTTTGCAATGGCAATTCTTAGTAGCAGAGGTCCTGGGGCGCTTTGTAGATATAGATTCCTGACCCTTACTCTAGACTGTGTGATTCAGTTTTAGAAAAGGCCCCAGGAATCTTCATTTTTAGAAGCTCTGCAAGGAGTTCGAAAATACAGCCATTTGAAAATCACAGCCTGTAACATACTACATTAAATATCATTTTGCAGAGACTTAAAGGCAGCATGGATGTTCATTCCTCCAACAGTACTGACCCCCATAGGAGTCTTACAGTCATAGACCATGAAAGTCTTGCTCCAGACCAAATTTGATTTTTACCTCAAACATCTTCTTTCTCCCCTCCCCATCTCAAACGGTGTAAGAACAGAAAGTGTGCCTGTCATCTGGTGGTAGTTACTGCTGTGTGTAGGGTTTTGGAAAGGCTTCTGTTTATTTGGCATGCTCCACACAGGCCTGTCAGGCTCGGGGGATTTGTGGCATTTACAGAACTTACAAGGCAGGCAACATAAAAATATATAATTCATAGAGTGAAATATTTTGGAGGCCCCTTCACTTTTACAAATTGCCCATAACACAGAAAACCACAGACATAACACTCATATAACCATAGTTGCCAAGAATGAAGGATCATTTGGGTGGGGCTGATATAGGATTCTGGTGTGTACTTCTCTCTGTACAGCGCTCAAAGACAGAGTGAGGATTTAGAGTTTGTGTGCAAATAAAAATAGGATCCTTCAAGCGGGCAATGTAGTTCCGTGCCTGACAGTTGACAAATACCTCTTACGAAAGTGGGATATCTAGGTTGATGCCTTTTCAGAGTCATTAAGTTTATCATTCGAGGGCATGTGCTCCATAGCCATTCCCAGTGCATTGAGGATTTCATATACATTGCCTTGTGAGTTGCTGCTCCCTGTTTTTCCTCTCTCCTTGTGGAAGTGACTCACAATATCTGAGGCAGATGTGCACTGCAATGGCCCAGGATATCTTAGGGGAGAGAGTGAAGGGGACCCCATCCTGCTACCTTCCTTTTTCATTAATGGCACTGACACTCTGAGCTCGCATTAGCTGGCTAGCCTAAGTCCTCAGATGGGAGAGAGAAGCTAATCGATTCGTGTCGGTTCCACTTATGCATCTGGGAATTTGGGTAATGGGTAAGTAGTGGCTGCTCATAACTGGCTGGGATAGGTGACTGTTGAAAAATAGCATTTTTAATGAGGTTGGCCATGAAAGGAGATAGTATCTCTGTTGCAGAAGTCTAACTAGAAGCCCTCTTTAGGTTTTGATTTTACTACATATTAAAGGGGGCTGGGATTTAGCTCAGTTGGTAGAGTGCTGTGCTGTAGACACTGAGGTCCCGAGTTCAATTCCCAGCACCCCAAAAATGGGAGAAGGACCTGGCAATCCACTCCCAAGGCAATCCCGAAACAGCCATTGAAAACCCTATGAGGGTCGCTATGAGTCGGATACCGACTCAACGGCACCTAACAACAACAACAACACCATATTAAAGAGAGTGTGGTCCTGGGCGTCAAGAGAGCCGACAGCTGGACTTCATTTGTTTCATGCCACTTTTTAGCTTTGTGACCTTGAAAATGGCAGGTTATCTTTCTGGGCCTCAGTTTACTTATCCAAATGTAATCATATCTAGCTCACGGGAGTTTTGAGAGAGTGACATGGCATAATGAAAAGGCCTGTTCTCACCAAGTCAAACACAGGTTGGACTGAGGATGGGGTGATTGTGCTGGGTGGGGGGTGGATTGGAATGGATGGGTTATTCTGAATTGTTTTCTAGACCATTGTTCTATGAATCCATAATCTGTGGGGAAGAGAAGGGTGTACAGTGGAACCACATAAATGTCATTGTTGTTGTTGTTGTCTTGTTGTTGTCGTTAGATGCCGTCGAGTTGTTATCCGACTCATAGTGACCCTGCATACAACAGGTGAAACACTATTGTCAGTGCTTCTCTGCTGTTCATAGGATTTTCAATGGCAGATTGATTTTTAGGAGTGGGTTTCAAGGTCCGTCTCCCAAGCCTACAGCACCTGGTGTTCCTAGACAGTCTCCCATCCAAGTACTAACCAGGCCGACCCTGCTTAGCTTCCGAGATCTGATGGGATCGGATGCCACAAGGTTATGGCTGCAATCTTAAGTGTCAATGTTGTTGTTGTTGTTAAGTGCCGTCAAGTCGTGTCCGACTCATAGCAACCCTCATAGGGTTTTCAATGGCGGATTGTTTCAGGATTGCCTTGGGAGTGGGTTGCCACATCCTTCTCCCATTTTTGCGGTGCTGGGAATCGAACTCGGGACCTCAGAGACTGCAGAGCAGCGCTCTACCAACTGAGCTAAATCCCAGCCCTATGTGTCAATAGTGATGCTTATTTGATAATGTAAACTTTTAGAGAAATGTTCAGCTAGGATAAGAGACATTGATGCTATTTGTTTTGCACCATTAACAAGGATTGAAAGGGATTACACAGCACAGGGCCTAGATCAGGGTCAGACCTCCATAAAAATCAGTCCTTTTCACCATTTTTCCAGAAAGTACACTTCAGATAGAAGACAACAGTGATTTCTAAAGCATATCTTCAGAAGCAAATCTGTATTTCTACCAAGAGCAGGGATGAATCAACTTCTTACTATTTACTTTAACAACATACCCACCGCCAGCACATTGATTTAGCCTACCTACTTTGCCCTTTTCAGTGTATTACCTAGGTTCTTTTAGAAAATGATTTAAATTTGAGAGAGGTTTGCTTGTGGCAATGCATGATATGTCTTTAAAAGTCGCGATCTGATTCCAGAAGCCTGCGTGGTAACACACTCCCCAGCCTTATGTTCACACCAGGCACCTGAACATCAGTGTTTAGAAAAATGGTGTCACAGTGGGGATGTTAACGTTCTTTCTTTCTAGCTATTATTATAGATACAGCTGGAGATGATGCAGGGATTTGTGTTGTTATATAATTGTCCCTTATAAATAAATATAAACATGATTTGGTAGCTTCTCATAAGACAAATGGAAGAATTGAAATTAACATTATAACAAACTAATGAATAACTAAAGGTAAGTGCATTTTCAGTTACTAGCAAAAGGGAATAGAAAGATACTAAACCTGCTCCTATATCAATTCTCTAAATAACTCAGGAGAAATGATATTTTCCTATAAGATTTCTAGGTAAATGCTCTAATTCTTCATTTAAATCTTGGAAGATATACCTGGGGCTGGGGTTTAGCTCAGTTGATAGAGTGCTGCTGTGTACACTCTGAAGCCCTGGGCTCTATCTCCAGCAATGCAAAACTGGGAGAAGGACCTGGCAGCCCACTTTCAAAATACTCCCCCCAAAATCAGCCATTGAAAATCTCTATGAGTAGCAGAGAAACACTGACAATAGTGCCAGGTATGGCACAAAGTCGGGGAGTGTTTCATTCTGTTGTACATAGAGTCACTGAGTCGGACCCTACTCAACAGCACCTAACAACAAGGTATACCTGCACTCTTGGAATAAGGTATAGTACTTCCTATGTGGAAACTCACATCTCCTAGGTTATCAATTCAGATGTAACAAATCTCCCTCCATTCAGAGTTCAGAGTTGTGCTACAAGCCAGGAAAAAAAACAACAAAAAAAAAAAAACAAAAAAAACTCCCTTATCAAACAATTTATTTCTAGGCAGGAAACAAACTTTGTGCTTATGTTATCAGCTCTATCACACCATAGCCTGCACCCCACCCTGGTTAAAACTAGGAAGCCCACTTACGAACACTAATAACACTAAGCATGAAGTCTACTTCACCCTCCCTAGGTCATACACATCCCTGTGAACATGATTGATCTTTCTGAATATCTGAGTAGCCATAGTTTTATAGTTCATAGACTTCTGGAGTACTTGCTGATGAAATCGTAAATAAAAATGACCTATTTCAATGACTATCTTTTTACCCTGATGATTTTATTAGTGTTTGCTTAGAAGGATCAAATGTATTTTAAGCTTCTCTTGGTTTCAAATTTTAATGGAATCATTGGGTTAATTAGTGTTAAATAGCACATTAACTAGGGTTTAGCTCAGTTGGTAGAACGCCTCTCTGAGACCCTGGGTTCAATCCCCAGAACCACAAAAATGGGAAAAGGACATGGCAATCCACTCCCCAAGCAGTCCCAAAATAATCAGCCATTGGAAACTCCATGAGGGTCGCTATGAGTCAGACACAACTCGACACAACAATAACAACAAATAGCACATTCTTCAGAGCAGCCAAGACCTGATGGATGTCTCTTTGCCTACAAGGCCCATTCTCGGCACTGTGGGGACACACAATAGAAGATACTGATGGACACTATAGGAACAAGGTGTTGCTTATAAGGAAAAATGTGAAGTGGAAGAGTCATATCAAAGTGGCAAATGATTGGTTGCTAAGTAAGTGATTGTTGTTGTTGTTATTAGGTGCCATCAACTCAGGTCTGACTTATAGCGACTTTATGCACAACAGAATCTGAAACAATCCCTAACACTGTGCCATACCTGCACTATGTCAGTGCTTCTCTGCTATTCATAGGGTTTTCAATGGCTGATTGTTTCAGGATTGTTTCAAGAGTGGGCTGCAAGGTCCTTCTGCCATTTTTGTAGTGCTGGGAATAGAACCCAAGGCCTCAGAGCACACAGAGCAGCATTCTACCAACTGAGCTAAACCCCAGCCTTAAGTGAGTGATAGAGATATTATATTTTACTCTAATGGCCATTTCCAAATTTATGAGATGACACTCTGCATATACGTACTTTAAGCACAAATTCAAATGGCAAAGCAAAGGCCAAATTTTGAATACATTTGTATATGAGTTTTTATGCTGCACTATATTCTTTAGGCCTTCTTATTACCTTCTTAGTATGTGCTGAATGAAGGAATCATTTGATTATCATTTATCTGTTGTTGTTCAATGCTGAACGTTCAAATGGAAATATCTGTATTTGGGATATACCTAATCATAAATGCTCTTTTTAATGCCTTCTATAGTCTAAGAAGGGCTGGGATTTAGCTCAGTTGGTAAAGCACCACTCTGCAGTCTCTGAGGTCCTGAGTTTGATTCCCAGCACCACAAAAACAGGAGAAGGACGTGGTAATCCACTCCCAAGGCAATCCTAAAACAATCAGCCGTTGAAAACCCTATAAAGGTTGCTGAGTCGGACATGACTCGACAGCACCTAACAACAACAACATAGTCTATGAAACTTGTTATTACTGGGCAATTGGGAAAGGAAAAGAAATAAAAGGAACACACATTGGAAAGAAAGAAAGAAGTTAAATTATGCACATGGCATGATATTATATAGAGAAAGTCCTAAAGAATCCACACAAAAGGAACTGTTAGAGCCAGGGCTCCAAACCTGTGAAAAGTTGGCTTTAGGTTCAGGTGTGGGTTCAATATGTTAAAATGTAGAGGGTTTGGCTTTGCTTTGAGTTTGGGTTTAAAATTTTAAAACTATGTGTTTGATGAATAAAGTTTTTCAGTGTTTTTTTCTCAATTTTTATGTATAATAAAATAGCTATTTAAACATTATTGTTGTTGGTAGGTGCCATCGAGTCTCTATCTTCATGTTGACCCTACTTACAACAGGCGAACACTATTGTCAGTGCTTCTCTGCTATTCATAGGGGTTTTCAATGGCGGATTGATTTTTGGGAGTGGGTTGCTGGGTCCGTCTCCCAAGCCTACAGCACCTGCTGTTCCCAGGCGGTCTCCCATCCAAGTACTAACCAAGCCTAACCCTGCTTAGCTTCTGAGATCTGATGGTATCAGATGCCACAGGGCTATGGCTGCAGGCTAATGTAACATAACACTGAGTTAGATACCACAGACGTATGGCTGTAGACTATTGAAGCACACACACATGCACCAGAAAAAATTAAATAAATAAAAAGAAAAAGAAAAGCTGGACCCAAATCCAATTTTTCACTGGGGGAGGGTTCAGGTTCAAGTTAGAAAAATTTTTAAAAATGCTTGAACCAGAATGGGTTCAGAGTTTGGATTCAGGTTCTGTTTGAAGCCCTGCTACCTACATGTAGAATTTAAATCCAAACCCAAGTCAAACCCAAAACCTCTTAATCTCAACATATTGAACCTGCATCCAAACCTGAATCCAATTTTTCATGGGTTTGAGGCCCTGGTTAGAGCTCATAAATGAGTTCAGAAAGATTGCAGAATACAAAATCAATATACAAATATCACTTGTATTTTTTTATCGGATAATCAATCTAAAAATAAAGTTAGAGAAACAATTCCACTTATAATAGCATCAAAAATAGCAAATTCAACAAAAGAAGTACAAAATAGAACTAAATAAGTATAATGACATCCATATTTGTCCATTGGAAGACTTAATATAGTTGAGATGGCAGTAGTTGCCAAATTAATATATATATTTAATGGGATCCTTACCAAAACTTCAGCTACCTTTTTTTTTTTTTGAAGAAATTAACAAGATAATCTTTAAATCCCTGTGGAAATGCAAGGAATCAGAATGGTGAAAACATCTTAAACAATCAAGAAGGACAAAGTAGGAGGGACTCACCCTTCCTAATTTCAAAACTTATAGTAAAGTTATCATAATCAAGATCATGTAGTTCTTACATAACCTCAACATATAGATCAGTAGAATTGAGATTTCAGAAATAACCATATACATCTATGGTTAGTGGGTCATAGACAGTGTGCCTAGCAATTAAATGGGGGAAAGAATAATATTTTCAGTAAGTGCTGGAACAGTTGTATATCCACCTGCAAAAGAATGAAGGTAGGCCAGTCTCTCATACCATACTCAAAATTAACTCAAGATATATCAAACCTAAACTATTAGAACTAAAGATATAAAACTCTTAAGAGAATATGTAGTATGTATGTTTGTGATTTTGGATTAGAGAGTTTTTTGGGTTTTTTTTTTTTTAACATATGACACAAAAGCACAAGCTACCAAAGAAAAATAGATAAATGGACCACATCAAAGTTAAAAACTTTTCTGTTTCTAAGGACACTACCAACAAAGTGAAAAGATAATCCAGAGCATGGGAGAAAATATTTGCAAATCATTTATTTCTAAATCCAGGATATTGTTGTTGTTGTTAGGTGCCGTCAAGTAGGTATCCGACTCATAGCGACCCTCATAGGGTTTTCAATGGCTGACTGTTTCGGGATTGCCTTGGGAGTGGATTGCCAGGCCCTTCTCCCAAATCCAGGATATATAGACATTTAAAACTCTTAAAATGCAGCAATAAAAAGACCTACTTTGACAATGGGTAAAAGATTTAAATACACATTTCTCCAAAGAAAATATACAACGGCCCAAAATCACATGAAAAGATCTTCAACTTTACTAGTCATTGTTGTTGTTAGGTGTCATGGAGTTGGGTCCAACTCATAGCAACCCTCATGGGGTTTTCATTGCCTGATTGTTTCAGGATTCTTTGGGAGTGGGTTGCCAGGTCCTTCTCCCATTATTAGTCATTGGGGAAATGCAAATCAAAACCACAGTGAGATACCACTTCACACCCACTAGGATGTCTGTAATCAAACATAAAAACACAAAAACAGGCAGTAACGGGTTGGCAAGGATGTGGAGAAATTGGAACTCTCATATATTACTGATGGGAATATAAAGTAGTGCAGCTGTTTTGAAAACAATTTGGCAGTTCCACAAAAAATTACACATTGCATTACCATAGATCCAGCAGTTTACTCCAAGGTATATACACAAGAGAACTGAAAACATATGTCCACACAAAATCTTGTACACAAAGGTTCATAGCAACATTACTCATAGTAGCCAAAAAATGGAAATAAACCACATGTCCATCAACTGATGAATGTATAAACAAAATACAGTATATTCATACAATGTAATACTCAGCCGTGTAAAAATGAATTATTAAATCCTACTACAACATGGAGGAACCCAGAAAACATTCTACTGAGTAAAAGTTAGACACAAAGGCCACATGATTTATGATTTCATTTATATGACTTTCCAGAATCTTGTAGGCAAAACCATGAGACAGAAAGTGGATAAATGGTTTCCAGGGACTTGGTATAGTGAAAGAAATGGAAAAGGATCACTAGCAGGTACAGGGGTTCTTTTGGTGGTAATGATAATGTTCTGGAATTAGATAGTGTTGGCACTTGCATAACTTAGAGAATATACTTTTAAAAATCTTAGCCCCTCATTACAAGCATGGATTTTATGATATATGAATTACATCTCAATTTTTTGATATTACTATATTTTTCCTTGTTCACTCTACAAATTAAATTGTTCTAATAAAATATGGCTTGCAAAATATTTTCATGAAAGCATGTATTTATATATGCTCTTATGAAGAAACAAAAGAAGTTTCATAATCAGTCTTACAGATTGCATGACATTTGGTCAGTATCAAGTATATGTTGGTGCAGATAGAATAATTCTCTCTCAAGAAATAGTTTGAAGATATGTCTTCAAACCGTGGTTCAACGCATCTGTTCTCTCATGAATTTTATAGGGATCTTTCTGATATCTATCCAACATTCCAACGTTGGAAATTGAGGGAAGAATCCCATGTGTTAATTTAATCCAGGTGTTTCATGTCTGTTCTCTTGTCGTTTTCACAGGTACTTCCTTTCCCCAGCCAGGTGGTGTACAACAGGGTAGGCAAGTGTGGGAGCCGCACGGTGGTGTTGCTTCTGAGAATCTTGTCAGAGAAGCATGGATTCAATCTGGTCACATCCGACATTCACAACAAAACCAGGCTTACTAAAAATGAACAAGTAAGTGACTTCTCCCATTGTTAAATTGTATTTTGCATCAATTCCTTTGTGTAATTAGTGGGTCCCTTAGAGGACATCCTTCAAAGTCCCATGAGTGAATACCAGAATGTCAGTGTCATGCTGTATTTTTGCTAGAGTGTAGAAGGAAATTTCAGTTAAGATTTGTGCATGAAATCTAAAAACCAGGAAGTCTCCCCTAATGGATACTTTGGTTAGGACTGATGGACACTGTGCATTGGTCATTGTCTATTTAGCTAAAATTAGCAGCACATAATCTCAAAATAGTTAAACCACTGAACTATAAATAAGGCTGACAATCTTCACAGCCAAGATGAGAAAATATTCTTTTAGCATTTCTTCCTCTGCATTTCCTCACCAGTATCCTAAATCTTTATGGTTATTGTTGTTGTTGTTAGGTGCCGTTGAGTCGGTATCCAACTCATAGCGACCCTCTGTACAACAGGGGAAACACTATTGTCAGTGCTTCTCTGCTGTTCATTGGGTTTTCAATGGCAGATTGATTTTTGGGAGGGGTTTGCCAGGTCCTTCTCCCAAGCCTACAGCTTCTGGTGTTCCCAGGTGGTCTCCCATCCAGGTACTAACCAGGCCTGACCCTGCTTAGCTTCCAAGATCTGACGGGATCAGATGCCACAGGGCTATGGCTGCAGGCCTTTATGGTTATAGTAAAGAGAAAACCATCACTGGGCCAGGAATCCGGTTGGTTGATAGAGATCATGAGCTTCTTGCTATAGTAACCTCAGGGATCTTGGGCTTCATAAGCAGTATTTGGAGCATTCAGTGGAGTAAAAGAATTCCTGCCTTTTATAGGATTAGTTCTGAGCTAGTGAGGGACAGAGGAGGACATGCTGGTGGCAGGGAGGCAGTGCTATTCCCTGCTAGGAACCTATGAAGATTGGTCCTTCTTTATAAAACTATGGAGAGGTGGCCGGGCGTGATGGCATACCCCTGTAATCCCAGCGGCTCGGGAGGCAGAAGCAGGAGGATCGCAAGTGTGAGGCCAGAGGCAGTCTGCATAACTTAGTGAGACCCTGTCTCAAAAAGTAAAAATATGGTCTGGGGGTGCAGCTCAGTGGTTCAGCTCTTGCAGAGCATGCAAGCACAAGGCCCTGGGTTCAACGCCCAGTACCGGGGGGGGAAAAAAAAAAAGCTATGGAGAGGTATGGCCGACTCTCGATGAGGGTGTTTTGCTAATGTAGAAAAGCTGGGCACAGTGTTCTCAGTGATCATTTTTCAGGGTCAGTTTTTTCAACCTACTCTCAAAATGTTGCTTCTTACCCCTTAGAAAATTAGGTTAATTAACCATCCAATAACTGCTACCTAATGAGTTGTCCATGAGTGTGGGGAATAAACAAAGCACAAGGTTCCCAGTGTGAGATAATAGTTATGAGCATTGCCACTCAGGTCCCTTTCTTCAGACATAATCCTCACTTTGGAGGCATCCAGAGCCTTATGAATACAGAGATGTCATTCCTAACATACTATCAGATCTTTCCCTTTTATTCTGAGGGAAAGTAGGACTGTGGTAATACACTCTCAGAGCCAGTGGTACTTGCTCTAAAGCCAGTATGTTTAGCATCTTTCATAAAATAAATTCCAAAATGCACATTTCTTGTAAAACTTCTATGACAGAGTCTCTAAGTATCAAGTTTAAATAGTCATTACAGTTCTCAGTGAGCATAACCATTCTCAATGAGCAAAAGATATTTTGAGGTTACCTCTTAGAGGTTTTGTAATAGGTCCTCCACAGGAAAAAATTATATTTGGTGGCATTTAAAGATATCACATTTTATACATAACTTTAATAGAGATAGCCTGCAGCTGTAGCCCTGTGGCAGCTGATCCCATCAGATCTTGGAAGCTAAGCAGGGTCAGGCCTGGTTAGTACCTGGATGGGAGACCACCTGGGAACACCAGACGCTGTAGGCTTGGGAGAAGGACCTGGCAACCCCCTCCCAAAATCAATCTGCCATTGAAAATCCTATGAACAGCAGAGAAGCACTGACAATAGTGTTTCCCCTGTTGTACAGAGGGTCAGTATGAGTCAGATACCGACTCGACGGCACCTAACAACAACAACAACAACAACTTAATAGAGATAGGTTCTCTTTGACTTCCTTACTTGATTGAAGAACCAATATGATTGCACTGGTTATGTCTGAAAGAAAGTAGCTATAAATAAACAGCCTATGTTGTTGTAATCATTATGATTACTAAATTTGAGTTTCCCTTTCACCTAAGTTTTAGGGCCTGTTTATCGGATTATACTTCCTATGTCTGGAAATCAGTTCTCAGATTCCTCATAAAACATAATCTCAAGATTTAATTCACACTGTTAAAGTGCATACAAATACCCCAGAGAGAGCAAGACAAAGGCACTAAAGGATTAGACACTGAAACATTCAAGAGTATCCTCAAGGAGAGAAGAAAAACATAACCATTTAATTATGCTGTGGGATTTTCCACAGATAAACCTACTGTGTTCCCTATTTTAAACACGAGAAAGTAAAATAGAATTCTAATTGAGAATGAAATAATTGAGGTGAAAAATTAACAATAATTTACTGACGGTGTACGAATTGTTAGATCTAGAAAGGGTTAAAGACAAAGTCATCCTTCTTCTCTAAAATATAGGTTAGCTCTCATCTGTTTGGAATGGTTGGCTTGTCCGGAAGCCAAGAAATAGACTAGACAATCTTTTTAGGGTTTTTCAGCCCTGTGATTCTGTGATATATTTATACAACTTGTAGCATAATCTGCATATTATATAGTTGAGACATTTCTAATTCCTGTGGTCAGTGTTACTTAGAATATATTCCATTACTTAGTTATTGAAGATTTTCTATGAAATTATAAAGCAAGTTTTAAAAACCTGAGGCAAAGGTAAAGATTAGGTAGAAAAAACAAATATACAATTTTGATGTAAAAACAAATATGATGGCTGTGACCGTTGCCTCTCTGGAGCCAGCTTATCTGGCTGTGGGATACAAGACGATCAGCCAGGAAGCAGTATGACAAGAAACCAAGTCTGACGTAGTTCAATAGTGTTTAGAAAAACTTGTCCTTATTCTGTGTATCCCTTTAAAGTTTCAAACTGCACGAAACAAGCAGAGAAAGAAATATTATTTTAACTTAATATATTCAGGAAATAATTTATGGTATTAATAGCTCCTTTTCTTGGTAATTTATTGAAAGAATAAGGGGGAAGTAATTTATGAGAGTGGTTAAAATTTTATAGTCACTGGTTCTTACCCTTAAACAGCAGAACTCTGAAAATTTGTTTCCATGGAAACATTGTTCTCTTAAAAAAAAAAAAAAACAAAAAAAAAAAAAACCCAGTACTGCTTGAGGTGCAATAGGAGTTAAACATGTCCTAGAGGGCTGGCCTGGGGCTCTACCCACTGTGCAGAGCATTCCTTTTATGAGATAATGTGTTCCACGTTCCATGCTACTGACTTACAAATGAACTCTGGAACAGAATCCATTTGTAAGACTGGAATTATCTATGCCATTTCATTCACATAAAAACATACTTCTGTGGACTGGAATCAAATGCACACAAATACTTCTTGCAGAAGGATAGTTGTCACACACACACAAACACACACACACACACATCCACATTCACAGTTGAATGTTAAAAATCTATGAAATGAAACAAGACACTGAAGGGATTATTAAGGGGGAAAGCGAGCATGAAGGCACCAAATGTTAGGATACCTATAAAAATCCCATTACATCTGCTCTTGTAGAAATAGAAACACCTTTGAAGTTTGTATTTTGAATAACTCCCCCTCAACAGAAGAGTATGGAATTTCTGCTGGCCAAATTTTGGACCTTTACGCAGCATATAATGCAAACTCGGAATGACATCATTTTATTTATGCCCTAACCCCCAATTTCAGTTTCTTGGGTTGGCTTAGATGATCTCTTGGAAAGTGCAGATTGTATAGTTTGAAAGGAAGGGAACTTTCTTTCTCAGAAGGCATGGAGCATGATTGGCAAAAATACTCATAACCATCTTTGCTAATGGTCTGATGCTGTCTTTCAGAACTTTGCTTTAAGTACAATGAAGGCCAAGGTGTCCCAGGCATTTCATAGACATAAGAATCTGCAATGTTTTCATTCTTATTGCAGAAGGGCAAAAATTGTTGGTATGTGAGCCTCAAAGATTTGAGAAAGCAAATAACCTTTCTGTTCGTATTTCTGTTGAAGTTCCTGAGGGCTAAAGATTGAGAACAATGCATACCACATGCTAATTGTTCTACTTCTTTATTTCATGTAATACCTTTGGATCAAAAAATGTATGAGTAAGTGCGTGTCTTTCCCTATTTTAGGGGTGAAAAAACTAAGACTACTCAATTAAGTCACTTTCCAAAAACAGTATAGTGACTACATGTGGCAGCTGGATTTGAACCTGGGCTGTCCTGAATCCAAAAACCATTCTTTCTCATAATGTGATGGTTGTCTGCTCTGGCTGTGCAGTACAATCTCCTGTAGAGCTCTTTAAAACTGAGAGTTGCAGTGGCCCTTCTGCTAGTGATTCTGCTGAGGAGTTCAGAAAACTCCTCACCTAACAACAACAATACATATACATACATACATACATACATACATATATATATATATACACACACATATACACATGCACACACACACACATACATACATATGTTTGTGTGTGTGTTTCTGTCTGTGTATATGTGTGTGCATATATATATATATATATATATATATAGAGAGAGAGAGAGAGAGAGAGAGAGAGAGAGAGAGAGAGAGAATATAGTGCAGCCAGGGTTAAGAAACCTATCAAAATCCTCATGTCAGCATTGCCTTTAGTCTATTCCTGGGAAAAGGAGTCCCTCCCCTAAGATAATGGGAAAAAAAGGGAAATGCCATGATTCAGTAAATTTGGGAAATACTGCATGCCTAGTGTCTTTCTGGGCTGGGATTTAGCTCAGCTGATAGAACACTGCGCTGCAGTCTCTGAGGACCCGAGTTCAATTCCCAGCACCGCAAAACTGGGAGAAGGGCCTGGCAATCCACTCCCAAGGCAATCCTGAAACAGTCAGCCATTGAAAACCCTATGAGGGTTACTATGAGTCGGATACCGACTCGATGGCACCTAACAACAACAACAACAGTATCTTTCTAAAAGATCCACAATGATTATTCACATTTTAAACGACACTGAAAATTAAAAACACACACAAATTGCATAAATCTATATAACCATGTTTCACCTAGTCTTTCTTGGTCTTAGTTGGTCCGGGCATTCTTTATAAGTGTTGGTGACTCTCCTTTGCATCTCATAGTTTGTGAAAGACTGAACTAGTTTATATCTTTTATCAGTCATACCAGTAAAGTCTACTATTTCACTATAAATGTCACATCTGCTATGACTGTATTCAACAGCTGTTCAAATTATCTAAGCCTTGAAAAGTATTCACAGAGTGGGCAAGACAGTGATCCCATGCCTATGTCCTCTGGATCGCATCGGCCCCTCGGTTGAAAACGATACAGCTCAATATTCCTTCACAGTGCCTTAAACTTCCCTTTCCCATTGCTCTTGCCCACTGTAAGTTCTGAAACTGAGCTATGACTAAAACTATGAGATGTTAAAAAAAAAATCTAAGTCTAAAGAAACTAAGTTTGATTTGGAAAAGGTCTAGAGGCCACAGGGGTTCCTCCCAGGTTTCCCGAAGGCCGGATCCCCTGGCCTGTGTTTAATGGAGAAGATTCACTTGTTCATTGTTGAAGCCGATGTCTCCATTATTTATTCATTCATTTTGATGAATATCTCTTGAGGACCTGCTACTGGCACTGGATATGGAAGACCAGACCCTATGCTGGATGTTTGTGTACCTGATTGCTAATCCTTGAGGCGACATCGTTAGGAGAATATTATCAGCCCATTTTATAGAGAGGAGTAACTGTGCATAGGAAACTGATTCAAATATCCGTAACTCCATGGAATGTGGAAGAAACTTGAAAGAGAGATGGGGTCGAGTTCTAGAGAGCTTTGAATGCTAAATTTAACAGTTGGAACTTTATTCAGCAGGCATTGGAGGACCATTAAAAATAGTTCTTGAGCCAGGTGCCATGGCACCTGCCTGTAATCCCAGCGACTCGGGAGGTTGAGACAGAAAAATTGCAGGTTTGAGGCCAGAGACAGCCTGTTCAACTCAGCAACATCCTGTCTCAAAATTTAAAAAAATTAAAATGTTAAAAGGGGATTAGAGTGTGGCTCAGTGGTGGAGCACATGCCTAGCATGGGTGAGGCCCTGGGTTCAACACACCAGGACCACAAAAATAAAATAAAATAAAAGTAGTTCTTAACCGTGATGGACATCTAAATCTGCTGGGGAGCTTTTTCACAGTATACACTTCCAGATGCTGCTGTAGAAGTATGGAGGTAGACTCGTAAGTTTAGGGCCCAAGTAGTTACACCTCTGGAGTGAGAACCTCCTTAGGAGAGTCTCCCATACACCTCTAGCAAAGAATCATTGCATGAAAGGCTCTAATAGTTATTAGAAAGTTACCCTTGTATTATAGTGAATCCTCCACTAAGCAAACGCCTGCAGCTGTAGCCCTGTGGCATCCAATCCCGTCAGATCTCAGAAGCTAAGCAGGGTTGGGCCTGGTTAGTACTTGGATGGGAGACTGCCTGGGAATACCACGTGCTATAGGCTTGGGAGACGGACCTGGCAACCCCCTCCCAAAAATCAGTCCGCCATTGAAAACCCTTTGAATAGCAGAGAGCACTGACAATAGTGTTTCCCCTGTTGTATATAGGGTTGCTATGAGTTGGATATCGACATGATGGCACCTAACAACAACAACCACTAAGCAAGGAATACTGTTATCTGAGAATATCTCAAATCTCAGAAGAGGCCATGTCTCCCTGAAGTTTGTTGTCTGTTTGTTTATATGGTTTTTGTTTTGTTTTGAGACAGGGTCTCACTCTGTAGGCTGATAAGAACTCAAGGTCCTCCCTCCTGTGCCTCTGGAGTAGCTGAAATTACAGGGTGAGCCACTGCACTTGGCTTTCCCAGAAGTTTCTTTAAGTGCTGTCTCCTCGGGAGCTTGTGCATTACCCCAAGAGCCTTACCTCTGCTGGAAACAGTTTAGAAAAGCCTCTCTTAGAATGACCCCAGAGCTTCCTGAATTTACAGGAGGAAAGAAAACCTCCACAGGCATGAGAGGTTCTCCAACCGGATGTTGGAGTCGAACCAAAAGATGAGCCTGGTCTATCTCAGTGCCAAGGCAATGAGTTCACCCAGTTCTGCAAACAGGGTCTGGCCATGGAATGCTATAGGTCAACCCTGAGGCCTCTAATGCGAACTTGGAAGAGAAAGGGAAAAGAGAGACAGAAGCAACAAGTCCTGAAAAAATACATGGTTTTCCGCTCCTTCCAATTTTATCTGTCAGATTATTTTCTCTGCAGTTCAGACCCAGCCTCTTTGCCTTGCTCGTGTCACTTCCCCCCCTAGTAGACATCTTCGTCATTGCAGGCATGCTTTTTGCTGAAGGCACAGCCCTTGACAAAAAGGTAGGAAGATCTTCCCGCCTTCTGCTCAGAGGGGTCTTGTTAACTCAGGAGGAGACAGGTAACCTGGGCCTCCAGCCATGCTTCCAACCTCTCAGTTAATAGACTCATAGTTCTCCTCCAAGCTATGCTTTCTTTGGCTTTGGGAGGTTAAGCACACACCCTTTCTTTCATTTAAGATACTTTGCAAAATTACAGGGCATTTAGTTGTTGATGAGTGATGCAAGAATCCAGGCCAGAGTTGGGTTCCCTTACTGCAGACAAGCATTTCCTAAAGAAATTAGGAGCCAAGGCTTGCACTGTGTTTTCAGACTGCCAGCAAAGCTTCTCTGTCCTGCCATCACAGCTAGCTCAATAGAAAGCAAAGGATTAGAAACGACTGCCTGGCATATCCTCTGCCTCATGCACCTGTGTGGTTCTTGCCTTTTTTCTTTTCTTAACCTCAATTCTATTTCAGTCTTGTGCTCACTGTGATTTAACTTCTTCCTTTAGCTGCATTCTATGACATACTTATCTTTTTAGAAAAAGGATTTAAAATTCATCCCTGCTCTTGTTAGGATTATATTCTGTTTCCCCACTCTAGAACTTTTAGAAAATATTCTCTTGGGTATTTTAATACTTATAGTTCTGTGTGTGGGTATGTGTGTGGGTGGTGAGGGGGTTTGAACCTAGGACCTCGTGCATGCTAGGCAAGCACTCTACACTGAGCTATAGTCCCAGCTCTTTACCACTTATATTTCTTAATGCTTATCTTCTTTCAATTTTTTAGCACATGCTATGAAAGAAGAAAGTTTGTTCCCCATAATCTCTCTTTATTGTACTAAGTGATCCCTTGCTTCCATTTTAAGGGGTCATGTGCAGATCAAATGACAGTAGGGATGGTAAATTGATCACAGCTTAGGGTTTGGGGATTTGACAGATTCAGGTTTGAATCCTAACTTCTCCTTTGTGTGTCGACAAGACTTTAAGCAACCTCTATAGCATTTTTGTGCCTCAGTTTCTTACTCTGCAAAGCATGGATAATAATACTTAACCCAGGTGCAGTGGTGCACAACTATAATCTGAGCAACTCTGGAGGCAGAAGCAGGAGGATAGAGAGTTTGAGGCCAGAGGCAGCCTGCGTAGTTTAGTGAGACCCTGACTCAAAATGAAAAAATAAAAAATGGGCTGGGAGTGTGGCCCAGTTGTAGAACACTTGCAGAATATGTACGAGGACCTGACATCAACCCCTGTTATTGTTGTTGTTGTTAGGTGCCGTTGAGTTGGTGTCCGACTCATAGCAACCTTACGTACAACAGGAGAAACACTATTGTCAGTGCTTCTCTGCTGTTCATAGGGTTTTCAATGACGGATTGATTTTTGGGAGTCGGTTGCTGGGTCCTTCTCCCAAGCCTACAGCACCTGGTATTCCCAGGTGGTCTCCCATCCAAGTACTAACCAGGCCCGACCCTGTTTAGCTTCTGAGATAGATGGGATTGGAAGCCATAGGGCTAGGGCTACAAGCGACTTCAACCCCTAAACCTGCAAAAACAAACAAACAATATAATAACACTGGAGACCTGAAAAGCATTAAATGGCAGCATATGTATGAAGAGCTTCCTGATACAGTGTGTAGCCCCTATCCAACCACTCAGAAAGTGGGGATTTGCTTGGTGTCTTGGATGTTGTAGTGGGATCACTATGAGCTCCACATAATACCAGGATAATGAATGGACAGGTCTATCCCAGGAAGGGCTAACTATATTGCTTGAGTCATAGTCAATTAATGCCTTCAGTTAACTATACATTTCTTGACTTCAAAAAAAGTATTTCTAAAGGGATACCTTCATTCTGTAAACATTCATGGAGCGCACAGTCTGTATAGGTACCCAGGCCACGCTTTCTAGGGGATAAATCAGCCTGGTCCAGGCCCTTATAGAGCTTATGTTATTGTTGTTGGTAGGTGCCGTTGAGTTGGTATCTGACTCATAGCGACCCTCATAGGGTCTTCAATGGCTGACTGTTTCGGGATTGCCTTGGGAGTGGATTGCCAGGTCCTTCTCCCATTTTTGTGGTGCTGGGAATTGAACTCGGGACCTCAGAGACTGCAGCGCAGCGCTCTGCGAACTGAGCTAAATCCTAGCCCTGTACAGTCTAGGTGAAAGCTAGTGCACAAGCTCAGCTACGGTGGACCATAGAAGGCACGTGTCCTGAAGCCTCAGGTGAAGTGCTGTGCAAGGGCAAAGCCTGCCTTGTTTCTAGCCAGAGATGTTCAAAAGCAAACCCACTTCCCCGCCTTCTGTAGCCATCTCCAGTAATGGATATCACCATGTGCTGGTTGCTTGAGCCAGGGATTCGTGAAGGACACTCTCTGGAAAGCTGCCTGTCCTTACCTTTGACTACCAGGTGGTCCTGAAGTTCCTTTCATCCGCCTCTCAGCCCTCCCTACACTTCTCCATCTTTCTTCACTTCCACGGCCTCAGCTCAGGTGCTCTCACACCTCCATGCCTCAGCGTCTCCCAGAGACCTTGTTAGACAGATTTATGGGCCACCTCCCACCGTCCCCACCCCAGAGTTTCCTCTGACTCAGTAGATCAGGTGGGGCCTGAAGATTTGCCTTTCTAGCAAGTTCCAGGTAGTGCCGCTGGTGTCCCCCTAGCCGAGCTTCCTGTCTCTAATCTTTTTGTGCTAGGGTAGAATCCAGGGCCTCACAAATGCTAGACAAGTGCTCTGCCACTGGACTATATCTCCAACCCCAGTCTCTGATCTTTATCCTTCCTCTTGACCTTCTCCACCCTACTCTCAGATCTGGAAAAAAAAATTTTTTATTAATCATTTTACCCACAAGATAAATGTGAAAGGCACCCCTGTGATCTGCAGTACCCTTAGTTCCCCAGTACCTACCTAATTCTCTAGGCACCTACTGCCTTGCTGATCCTATACCTCACCTGCACAGTGAATTCCTGCAGCTTTGTAATACCCAGGTCATTGTATGTTTGGTTCTTACATCTGCTGTTCACTGTGTCCACAATGCTTCAGTCCCTTTCTTTACTGGCTGATGCCTTATGAGTCCTTTCTTATCACTCAAAACACCTCCTTGGGGAAGCGCCCCTTCTCCATTTGCAGGTACGGGGGGATACCTTGCCTGTGTGTCTTATAACTCCATGGTGTTATAACCTGATTGTACCTGCCTGCTAATCTGCCTCACTCATAAGACTTGAGCTTCCTGAGAGCCAGAACCAAGTCTATTCTCTCTGTCATCCCAACCCTCAGCAGGACATGGCCTGACACAGAGATGGAGGTCAGTGGCTGCTGAGTAAAAGGGCGATCCAGAAGTGCTACTCAGAGTAGGGAAGCATGGTAGCCAGATGGAAAGAGGAGTGAGGGTTTGGGCATGTGGAGAGATACAGAGGAACATTCTGGAAGAGGAAGCTTGAGCCTGAATTTGGACATGGTTGAAACCTTGGGGGGAGGAAGGAACAGAGAGGGGTCTAGTATGGCTGACAACAGCCCATGTGTTCTTGAGAGCCATTTGCAGGAAGCAACACAGGTAGATTTAACAAGACTCAGCAAAGGATTGAATATAGAAGTCCATGGAAGGTCCAGATCGATGCGGGACAGGGAGAGCAGTGTTAACCAGAACCAAACTAACTGAACTGTCCTGCAATAGATTGGAATAGATAAAGAGTAAAGAAGGGCAAGGGTGAAGAGTGTGGTTCTGGCCCTGGTGAACCTGGGAGCACAGTAGGACTTTCCCACTGCCTTTCCTACACATCTTTCCATTCACTTTATTCGTATATTTATCTCTAGTACCTAATGAGTGCTCAAATGAACAAATGCATTATAATTAGAATCAAGACTAGGAATAGCCCTGCAGGACACAGGAATAGGAGAGGTGGCCTCTGTGACTTCAGGTAGTGACATTGTTGTCACGATGCCACACATGCAAATAAGACCAAGGTGATAAACAAGACAGGCTATTGAGGACCTCAGGCAGCAGGAGTCCAACACACCATTGCTTGCCTCTAGAAAGGGGTCAAGTCTTAGCGTTTGTGAAGGTCAAATGGTGCCTTGAACACCATGCCATAAACCCATGCTTATGATACTTCATAAGTGATTTTACTTTTTGAGGGGCAGCCACAAAAGAAATATTACTCCATCCTCACTATGCCATTGCAATATACAAGAACATTAGCACCTTTATTCTGTGTTTAAAGATACATCTAGACAGAGTTCTACATTGTCATTGCTAATCCATTTTTCCTCGACAGATAACTTTATGACTATTATGACACTATTCTCAAACAGGGTCTGGGGTTTAGCTCCGTAGGTAGAGCACTGCTCCGTACTCTCTGAGGACCCAGGTTCAATCCCCAGCATTGCAAAAAGGGGAGAAGGATGTGGGGGTCCACTCCTGAAACAATCAGCCATTGAAAACCCTACAGGAGTCGCTATGAGTCGGACCTGATTCAGCCCGACTCAACAGCACCTAACAATTCTCAAAAGTCTAACCATTTAGGTTACTTCATTAAATTTAACACATGGATACTTGTTCATAGAATGTAATACAATGTTGAATATGGGAATGAAATGACATTTCTTCTGACTTGTTCTTCCATCGCGTGTGTGTGTGTGTGTGTGTGTGTGTGTGTGTGTGTGTGTGTGTGTGTGTAGTGCAATCCTAGGAGACTTTCTTATGACTATTTGTGTATACAGAGAAATACCTGAATAAAAGTGATCTAAAGATCATACACATAGGCAAGAGTCCTTTATCTAAGCAGATATCCTCAGAGATAAGTTTCCTATGGTTAGGCTTCCAAATCTGTAATTCTATTGGTCAATCCATCAAAACTCAAAATTAGCAATGAGCCCAAGCAGGAAGTTTTGCTACCAGAAACAAGCACGTGCTGGAGATGTTCAGAGGATAAGCAAGAGATAAAGAGGCAGGATTCAACTTCCTTTTACACTCAGGCCTGGAGAAGAGGAAACCTTATTCAGCCCTGCCTGCCTCTGACTCAAAGAAACTCAGGCTTTAGGAGCTGCCAGCCATTTACTTTTAAAATTCAGTTTTATGTCTTCAAACAATCATTGCAAGCGTAGATAACTAATTAGAGGATTTAGACACTGAGCTCCCAGGGTAACAATCTGTAAAGCATGTACTTAATCAGAATGAATTCACAGCACAAATATTTATCCAGCATGTAAGCATGTGGCAGCCCCTGTGTTAGACGCTGAGAAAGTAGACGGCCCGGGGTTTCTGTCATGTCTGAGACTACCCTGCAGGTCTAGACTCTTTATTGTTGTCATTGCCACTGTGCTTAACATATGAAAGACCACTTTTGTTTCCCATTTTCAACCTGAACCAGTTCATAAAATAGGAAATACCGCACCGGAGATGTTCACCCAGAGTAGCAATCTTCACTGTGCTTTTTAAAAAATTTCCCATGTCTGTTTGGATGGGGAATTAGGAATCCAGGAAGTCAGAGAGCCCCAAGAATGCTTGGAATTTCCAACGGATTTTACTAAACCTTTTCTGTATCGTGACATGTTCCAGGGGATCATAAATGTTCGTTTACATGGACGTTAAATGCTTTTCGCCTTACTGATAACTGCAAATAAATAAATCAGATGACCACCCACCAAAAAACCAAGACATTTGGGCGTTTGTATGTGTCCCAAGAAATATTTTCCATATGTTGTTGTTGTTAGGTGCCGTCAAGTTGGTATCTGACTCATAGCGACCCTCATAGAGTTTTCAATGGCTGAGTGCTTCGGGATTGCCTTGGGAGTGGATTGCCAGGCCCTTTTCCCATTTTCCTTATACATTTTTATAATCAAAGAGAAAAATAATGGACCTGTCCTTCATTTTATCCTCACTTATAAATTCTGCAGCAGCAGTGATAAATATTTTTTAAAATCTCAATGATGGTATTATAGAAATAGAAGGTAATGATTAACCCTTTTTCTTGGTTTGACTTTAGCTGAGATTAAAGGTGTTCTCTTACTACCAATTCAGTACAGCAATACGCTCATTTCTCCAGGTGAAATTACTTTATCTGTCACATTGTTTTCATGGTAGCAAGCAGCTAAATTAGAATCAGGACTATAAATTTGGAGAGAGCCATTTTATTCACTAAGGAACCTTATCTAAAAGTTCATAAATATTGCACAAAAGCCTATCTGTTTGGCCCTGGTCCAGAAGAAATAAGTGAATATAAAAGGAAGTGGGTAGATAACCTTTAAGCTTACTATGGCATGGTAAATATGCTAATTTTGTATTTTTTTAATAGATGGAACTGATTAAAAATATAAGTACTGCCGAGCAGCCCTATTTATTCACTCGACATGTTCATTTCCTCAACTTCTCAAGGTAAGACCCTTTCCAAATTAATGGTTCTTTCATTTCTTTTTAATCCTTAGTGTCCTACTAATGAACAATTACTTTAGAAATTTAACTTTATTTGCAAGGTAGGGCAATTGCCCTTGAAAAGACGTTTTTAATCTAGTTATTTTTGCTGCAGGGGAATCAAAATGTGAAATATTTGGATAGAAACTTCACTTCTTCTTGAATGCCATGTAAGGTGCTGTAAAAATGGTGAAGTATTTTTAATGAGAAGGCATTTGACCAGACAGTTCTTTAACAACAGAAAAGGAAAAATAAAAAAGAAACGTCAGGTTTTGTATTGAAACAAACAAGAAGATAAAAAAACAAAAATAAGTATTTTAACATAAATATTTCATTGCATAGTTTTGTACAGTTTGAACTTGCACAAGACTCTGGGACTTGGCTAGTGGTGGGGTAATGCATATTTCATAGGCTCCGAGGAGGTAGTACCAACCTCTCTGTGTAGCTTTTTTTTCCCCCCAGTACTGGCTAGGCCAGTGTTCTATCACTTAGCTGCACCCCAGCACCCTTTTATTTATTTTTTTATCTTGAGACAGGGTCTCACTAAGCTGCACAGGCAGCTTCTGGCCTCGAACCCGTGATCCTCATGCCTGAGCCTCCCAAGTAGCTGGGATAACAGATGTGCACCATAGTGCCCAGCTCTGTGTAGCTTTTTAACCCTCACCTAATTATTCTAAATGGGAGAAGGACCTGGCAATCCACTCCCAAGCCAATCCTGAAACAGGCAACCATTGAAAACCCTATGAGGGTCCCTATGAGTCGGATACTGACTTGACGGCACCTAACAATGACAACAACAATTATTCTAAGCTGTTCACATTTGACGATGGTGAGTTATGTTAGAATTCTGTTTTTTCTTCAGCTCCTGTGGCCTTCTGACAATAATTCAGATGTCAGATTCAGGATTTTTGACCTTTTCTTGGTTAAATCGCCGATTTCAAGTTCTATGCATTCTCTTTCTCTAAGATCCTTTAGCAATGATTACTTCACTGTGCCTCACTCATACCCAGATGACCCTTAGATTCCTGCTTTGGCCCCTGGCCCTGGCCTGTGCTCACAGCTGATGTCTGTCAGCTGACAGAACACCATCTCCGGGGAGATGGGCTGACCAGCCGGCACCCCTGGACCTCTCTGGTCCGCAGCCTGACGGCATGCTATTCATTTGCAGTTGGGGACAACGGTACCTCGCTTGTGCACAGAGAATGCCAGAGCCCTCTGCCCTGACCCAGAAGGTACCACTTGCTGCTCCTGGTGCCGACCTGGTTGCCTCTGTGGGCAGGGTGCCTGGGGAAGCTGTCTGTGGGGAACCCCTGGGGCTCTGCCTGAGCATTTGATGCCCGATACCCCACAGAGCTGGGAATAGGTTTTAGCCTTCAAATGACTCCAGCTGTGCAGCGGACCCTGTGCAAATTGAGTGTAAAGGGAATGAGATTCAGCAAAGGGCATCGTTAAGCATTATTTTTTAAAAGTGAGCTTCCTAGGCCTGCAGTGTCCCAGGCCTGCCTCATCACATGAGTTCCCTGGGAGGGTGACAAGGACATCTGCAAATTATCTGCAGTGCCCCAGAGCCAGGTGCTGGGCAGCGAGGAACGTGCTTTTTAACCACATATATAAAGTGGTTCCTTGCCGGGTTGGCCAGAGTGTGCCCCTGCCTGCGCCCTCCGGAAGCCAAGAACATGTCATTAGACATAATAAGATAACAAGGCCTCGTTAGCTCTCTCTCGGGCCCTATGTTTTTATGGCTTGTAAAGAGAAGAGCATTGCTCCGGACCCGACTGTTCTTCTGCACATCCCTCTGTGTCACCCCTGACCCCTTCAAATGTCACTCCTTAACTCCTCTTGCTTCCTGTGTCCAAGCTTTACAACCCAACAAGTTGCAATACAACAAATTTTCATAATTATCTCAGGACAGTGTAAAACTAATGAGAAGCCCAAGCCAGTATCTTAATGGGATCAGCAGAGCACAGCTCAGTGGCCGTATTTTACCATGGCTTGTACCATCAAATGCGCATACAAATGTAACCCTGACTGCTGTAATTCTGAAAGTGAGAAAGCCTTGATAAAAGCCCTTTAGAAGGCTCTACATCTGCTGGATCCCTGGGTATCAGAGCTCGCCTTCCCATTGCCCAGGATTCGGGCAAGTCGTCCAGCCTCAGTTGGAAGAGCTATGCATTTCTCCATCTTTAAGAAAAGGCCAGTGCCTGCCTGCCCCTGTCTCATAGGGATGCTCTAGCCATAGGAGGAAAGCCCTCTGTCTTTGAAATATAGACATTCACAGTGGCACCTAAAGAGGCCGTTTCTGTGGCAGTGTCGGACCAAGCCCACAGCTCAGCTCCTGCCTGTCATTGTTGTTAGGTGCTGTCGGTATCCAGCTCATAACGACCCTACTTACAACAGGGGAAACACTATTGTCTGTGCTTCTCTGCTATTCACAGGGCTTTCAATGGCGGATTGATTTCTGGGAGTGGGTTGCCAGGTTGGTCTCCCAAGCCTACAGCACCTGGTGTTCCCAGGCAGTCTCCCATCCAAGAACTAACCAGGCCCGACCCTGCTTAGCTTCCGAGATCTAACGGGATAGGATACCACAGGCAATTGCCTGTCATTAGTCCTCGGCATTTCCATGGCAGGAGCAGCCACATGGGCAGAGCAGACTCTGTTTCTCCTCCCTCCACTCACTGTGTCCAACTCAAGGTCCACTGCTGGAGCAGCTTCTACCGCCTAGACGCCACACTAGGACTGGGCCTCGGCAGTGAGTGCTAGACTCTTCCCTCGGCTTTAGAATCCTGTGCAAGAAGGGCAGTCAAGTGTGATGAACGCAGGGCTGGGATGGCAGGGGTGCCCCTAGGGGACGTAGGAGGCAGCAGGCTTCCTCTCTGGAGAAAGAATCATGGGCACGGGGTTCCACTGGGGTGTGAGGAACAGATGAGCTCAGACCTATGGAGGGGAAGGGCATTCCCAGTACAGGCACAGAAGGAGCCATAGCCGGGGAGAGAGGAGCTGAAGGAAGGCAGTGAGTGCGGCCTGGATGGCGGGCACAGCTGGAGAGGAAGGGTTTGAAGCAAGGATGTGAAGCGGGACCGTGCAGGGCTGGCTTGATACTGTCTTATTGGGAGCCATCTGTTGTTGTTGTTGTTGTTGTTGTTGTTGTTAGGTGCCATCGAGTCGTGTCCGACTCATAGCGACCCTCATAGGGTTTTCAATGGCTGGCTGTTTTGGGATTGCCTTGGGAGTGGATTGCCAGGTCCTTCTCCCATTTTTGCGGTGCTGGGAATTGAACTCGGGACCTCAGAGATTGCAGTGCAGTGCTCTACCACCTGAGCTAAATCCCAGCCCAGGAGCCATCTATTCTTCCTTTAGTCTCTTCTTCCTTTCTTCCCACACCACAGCTCAGGGCCAGGGCCTTAGCTACAAGACGTGCATAAAAATGAGTAGAATGAAGAGGTGAGCTTGAATATATGACAAGACCACTCTTATGCTTGTAGAACTGGGGAGTTAACACTCAGCTTTTTTCTTTTTGTAGGGACTATCCTGATTTAAGGAAAATTTCTTAGATATAAATGGCAAGCTGTGGCCCTATAAAGAAAGCCCCCAAATATGTAATTGGCAGAGAAAAACCAAGTTGGAGCTTGTTAAGAGAGCTTTAATGTATTTTTAAAAATGAGTTCTATATTTTGAATTCTAAGGTATAGAGGTAATCATTGTTAGGTGTGCCGTCAAGTCGAGTCTGACTCATAGCAACTCTATGTACAACAGAACGAAACACTCCTGGACACTGTGTGATGCCCTGTACTATGTCAGTGCTTCCCTGCTATTCATAGGTTTTCAATGGCTGATTGTTTCAGGATTGTTCTGGGAGTGGGCTGCCATGTCCTTCTCCCATTTCTGTGGTGCTGGGGATTGAACCCAGGGCCTCAAAGAGTGTGTAGCAGCACTTTACCAACCAAACTATACCCCAGCCCAAAGGATAATTTGCTATCATTGTTGAGTCGAGTCTGACTCATAGCAACCCTAGGTAGAACAGAGTGGAACACTACCCAATTTTGTGCCAGACACATGATCATTTTAATTTTAATCCTACTGTCGTAGACACTGTCAATCCATTTAGTTGAGGGTCTTCCTTTTCTTCATTGACCTGCCACTCTCCCAAACATGATGCCCTTCTCCAGAGATTGGTCCCTCCCCCTGACTTTTGTTGTTGTTAAGTACCATCAAGTCATGTCCAACTGATAGCAACCCTTGCAGGGTTTCCTGTGGCTGATTGTTTCAGGATTATTCTGGGAGTGGGCTGCCAGGTCCTTCTCCCATTTTTGTGGTGCTGAGGATCAAATGCAGGTCTTCAGAAAGTGCAGAGCAGCACTCTACTAAGCTAAACCCCAACCCAAATAATGTTGTTAGATGCCATCAAGTCAAGTCCAACTCATAGTGACCCTCATAGGATTTTCAGTGGCAGATTATTTTAGGATTGCTTCGGGAGTGGATTACCATGTCCTTCACCCGTTTTTGTGGTGCTGGGATCAAACCTGGGTCTGCAGAGAGTGTGAAGCAGCACTCTACCAACTGAGCTAAATCTCAGGCCCCTCCTGACCACATGTCCAAAATACATAAGGTACAGTCTAGCCATTATTGCTTCCAAGGAGTACACTGGTTGCACTTTATCTAGGACATATCTGTTGGTTCTTTTGGCAGTTTATGGTATATTCAATAATCATCTCCAGCACCATCATTCAAAAGCATCAATTCTTCTCCTATTTCCCTGATTCAGTGTCCAGCTTTCACAACCATATGATGCCACTGAAAATACCATGGCTTGAGTCAGGCACATCCTTGTCTTCAATGGGACATCTTTACTTTTCAACACTTAAAAGAGATCTTTTGCAACAGCTTTGCTCAATGCAATGCATCTTTTGATGTTGTTGACTGATGGTCTGATGGGTTGACTGATGGGTGTTGATTGTAGAACCAAGTTAACCAAATCTTGCACAACCGCAACCTTTTCTCCATTTATCACAAAGTTGGGTACTGACCCAGTTGCAAGGATTTTTGTTTTATTGAAATTGAGGTGTAATCCATACTGAAGGCTATGTCCTTTGATCTTCATCAGTAAATATTTCAAATCTTCTTCACTTTCAGCAAGCAGAGTTGTGTCATCAGCATAATGCAGGTTAATGAGTCTTCCTCCAATCATAATGCCATGTTCTTCATAAAGTCTAGCTTCTTGGATTATTTGCTCAGCATAGGGATTGAAGAGATATGGCGAAATGATACATCCCTAACACACACCTTTCTCAACTTTAAACCAGGCAGTTTTTCCTGGTGCCTCCTGGTCCATGTACAGATTCCTCATGAGTATAGTTAAGTGCTCTGGTATTCCCATTCTTCCCAATGTTATCCATAATTTGTTATGATCCACAAAATCAAATGTTTTTGCATAGTCAGTGTCACATAGGTACACACCTTTCTGTTATTTGGCTTTCAGCTAATATCCATCTGGCATCAACAATGATGTCCTTGGTACAATGCCCTCTTCTAAATCTAGCTTGATTTTCTGGCAGTTCCCTGTCTATATACTGCTACAGTCACTTTTGAATGATCTTTAGCAAAATTTTGCTTATTTGTGACATTAATCATATCATTTCATAGTTTGTGCATTTTGTTGGATCCCCTTTCTTGGAAATAGGCACAAATATGTCTTTTCCAGTCAGTTGGTCAGGTAGCTATTTTCCAAATCTCTTGGCATAAGCAAGTTAATACCTCTATTGCTGCACCTGTTTGTTGAAACATCTTTGCTGGTATTCCACCAATTCCTGGAGCATTGTTTTTCAAAATTCCTTCAGGACAGCTTCCCCTTTGTCCTTCAGTACCATTGATTCCTGATCATATGCATCCTATTGAAATGGTTGATCATCCACCAATTCTTTTTGGTATAATGATTCTGTATATTTCTTCTTCTCCTTCTGATGTTTCCTGTTTTTGTATAATATTTTCCCTATAGAATCCTTCACTATTGCAATTCAAGGCTGAATTTTTTCCTCAATTCCTTAAGCTTGACAAAACGAGAGTGTTCTTCCCTTGTAGTTTTCTATCTCCAGCTCTTTGCAAGGTCATTATAGTATTTGATTTTGTCTACTCGAGCTGCTCTTTGAAATCTTCTGTTTAGTTCCTTAACTTCATCATGTCTTCCTTTTGCTTTAGCTGCTCAACATTCAAGGGCAAGTTTCATAGTCTCTTTTGACATGTAACTCGTTTTTTTCTTTTTTTCCTGTCTTTTTAATAACCTTTTGCTTTCCTCATGAATGATGTCTTTGCTGTCATGCCACAACTCATCTGGTCTCCCATTTTTGTATGTAACACATCAAGCCTGCTCTTGAGGTGGTCTCTGAACTCAGGTGGGATATGCTCAAGGTCATACCTTGGCTCTTGTACACTTGTTCTAATTTTTTTCAGTTTCAGTTTGAACCTGCATATGAGCAGCTGATGGTCTGATCCACAATCAGCACCTGGACTTGTTCTGACTTTTGATATTAAGTTTTTCCAGCATCTCTTTCCATAAGTGTAGTCAATTTGGTTCCTCTTTGTTCCATCTGGTGAATTCCATGTGTATAGTTGCTATTTATGTTGGTGAAAAAAATGTATTTGCTATGAAAAGGTCATTGGTCTGACAGATCTCTATCATGTGATCTCCATCATCATTTCTGTCACCAAGACCATATTTTCCGACTACTGAGCCTTCTTCTTCATTCCAACTTTTGCATTCCAGTCACTAGTAATTATCAGTTGTTGGGGTTTTAGCTCTAGCCTGGCTAAGATTAGAGCCAAACCTTCAACATAACAAACTGGCTGGTGGCATAAATGAAGGACCTCGGGAGACCTTCTGATGGTAAAAATGGGTAGGTAAGGTTTATTAGGTGCTCCCCTGATGGAGAGCAAGGAGCAAGCAGCCCCTATAGAGCAGAGCTCTATACCCTCTCAGTGCTGGCTCTAGGCCTGCAGCATGGAATGCTGCAAGCTGAGTGTTGGTACAGCTCAGCCTTAAAGGCACGGCCACAGCCACAGTTGTTCCGTGGAGGTCAGTTGGTCTTGCCTCTCGTGGCTCGCATTCTCTACCTTCCCCCTTCCCAAGGATGGGAGGAATTGGGAGGCTCTTCGTGGCTTGCTAGAATCCTTTGGCTCTTCAGGGACCCTGGGCTTGATCTTGCTGGCTTGCTAGAAGGTCTTGCTGGAGTAGGGAGCGCTGGCCCAGGTGATGAGGTTCAGGTAACAGTTGAAGGACGGTCAGAGAGGTGAGGATTTCAGGGTGAAGTGGGGGTCCAGGAGCCCTACTTTTATAGGGTCCTGGAGGGGTCACATGGTGGGATTCAGCCAATCAGAGCACACACCTGACAGGTACAGCGGGTAAACTGACATACCTGCCAGGTGGGGACAGTTATTACCTGAAAGTGCTGAGGGGAGCCAGTCAAGATTAGGGTGGTTAGGGCAGGTCAGGCTGGCCAGGGGCCATCTTTGCTCACTCGATGGGAGGGGCTGGTTTGAGTGAGTGAGATGAGCCCTGAGGTCAACTAGGGGTCAGCCCCTCAGGCTGCCGTGAGGAACCCTAGTTGATAGATATAATTTTAAAAATCCCCAACAATCAGTACATCCTGATTGCATGTTTGATATACTTCAGATTGCAGAAACTGGTAAAAATCTCCCCGATCTTTATTTGTAGCCTTAGTGGTGGGTGCATAAATTTGAATAATAGTCATATTAACTGGATTTCCTTGTAGGCATTGTACTTCAAGACAGATCTTGAAATGTCTTTTTTGATGATGAATACAACCCATTTCTCTTTAATTTGTCATTCCCAGCATAGTGTTGTCGTTGTTAGATGCCATTGAGTCAGGTCCAACTCATAGGGTTTTCAACGGTTGATTGTTTCCGGCAGGATTCCTTCAGGAGTGGATTGCCACATCCTTTTCCTGGTTTTGTGGTCTGGGGATCAAACCTAGGTCCTCAGGAATTGCAGAGCAGCACTCTACCAACTGAGCTAAACCCTAGCCCCGCCCCCAGCATAGTAGATCATATGATTATCTGATTCAAAACGGCCCATGCTAGTCAATTTTAGCTCGCTGATGTCTAGAATGTCTATGTTTATGCACTCTATTTCCCTTTTAATGATTTCTAATTTTCCACGAATTCATATTATGTACATTCTACATTTCAATTATTGGATGTTTATAGTTAATCCTCCTCATTTTGGTTCGTGCCACATCAGCAAATGGAGGTCTCTGGGGCTTTACTCCATTTCTACTAAGGTAGACTCCGCTTTGAGGAGGCAACTCTGCCGTAGTCATCTTTTGAGTGCCTTCTAACCTGGGAGGCTCATTTTCTGGCACTATCTCTGATAGTGTTCCTCTACTATTCATAGGGTTTTCAGTGACTAATTGTTTTAGGGGGCTGCAGTTCAGCTCAGTTGGTAGAGTGCCTCTCCATTCTTTCAGAGGACCTGGGTTGGATTCTCAGCACTGCAAAATCAGGAATGGATGTGGCAATCCACTCCTGAAACAATCAGCCTTTGAAAACTCTATGAGGGTCACTGTGTGTCAGATACTACTTGAGGGTACCTAACAACAACAGCAACAACATTAATTATTTCAGGAGTGGGCTGCCAGGTCCTACCCCTAGTCTGTCTTAGTCTGGAATCTCAGCTGAAACCTGTCCGCCACGGGTGACCCTGCTGGTATCTGTAATACTAGTAGCATAGCTTTCAGCATCACAGCAACATGCAAACCTCCACAGTGTGGCAGACTAACAGATAAGTAGGGGATAAAGATAATTAAGCTGCTCTTAAACTCGCCCTTGCAACTGCTATATGTTGCTTGTTTCAGGAAACTAGCATACTATGAGAATTAAATCTGCAATCTGCTGCTTCTGTCTGATATTTCCAATATTCCTTACACCATTAACATGCACCAAGGTTCCTTGCTGCTAAACAGACTGTAAGAATCGAGCTAGCCTCTTTCCCCATACCTTCTTTAGCACATACACATTGTGAACTTTTGTAGGATATAGCATTATACCCAAACTGATCGCCTCCTATTTCTTTTTCCCCATGAAATATGGCATTTTTACTTGAAATGGAGACACTCAGAGTGATATAAGACGCTGGCCAAGAGCTCTTGGTAGTTCACTAGCTGCCTTATTTCATTTACTCATTATCTTGGCTTCCTACTCTCTTTGTACTTTTTCCTCTGCTAAATTTCAAGGACCATCTGCAGTTCTATTAATCCAACCATGGCAAGCAATCATATTAGATCAATGAGCTGTTTTTCTGGTTGCCTCAGGGAGAGGTTCCTGCCAAAGCCTGCAGCATGACCCGCTCCGCAGCGCTCTCAGCCTTCATTTTGGGTTCAAGGAATTTCCACTGGGCTGTTCTTTCACACTGTTTATGAACTGCCTGGAAATTCAGGCTAGAAAATGCTTTTCCCCTGGATGACTAGAGAATTGAGTCCAAACCACCTTATCCTAGAAGATGCTGCTGTGTTGGGATGTGGAAGTGAAATTTTTCATATTTATGCACTGTGGTTTCTTTTTCTTTTCTTTTTTTTTATGTTTATTTTTTTGCGGTACTGGGGGTTGAACCCAGGGCCTCGTGCTTGCATGCTGTGCAAGTGCTGGACCACTGAGCTGCACCCTCAGCCCATTTTTTACTTTTTTGAGACAGGGTCTCACTAAGTTACACAGACTGCCTCTGGTCTCGAACTTGTGATCCTCCTGCCTCCGCCTCCCCAGCTGCTGGGATTACAGGCATGCGCCACCACGCCCGGCTCCACTGTGGTTTCTTACATCTTTCTCTAGTTATTGAAAACTTTCAACTTGCCACCACCCACAGTGTGCAAGTGTGTCTTAGAATCCATACTTCGAACAATTGACACATTTCAGCTTGTCTCTTCCTGCCTTCACTTGTTACTTGTTTTCTAAGCTTTGGGGGAATCAGTAGGTAATGATTTTTCCAATCTCGTTCCTCTCGCCCTTCAGTTTGGTTCTTGCAGGGTAAACCTTATGAAATTTCACATCAGAGCCTGAGGCTCTCAGAATAGTCCAAGTGAATGACAGGAGCCATCAGTATGCTAAGCAATTGCAAACTACCATTTCTGTTCACCTTTTCTTATGCCACTCTTCCTTGTCACCTGTGGCCTTCTCTTCCTTTGCTTCCCTTTCTGTTTCCTCATCTCAGATGGTAAGCCCAATGCCAACACTAACTTGTAAAAACAGAAACATTAAAAGATTAAAACATCAATCGCCAGCAAAGTCTCAATTATGAATGTGAACAAGTTGCCCTCCGATGGCATTACTTAAAACAAATCAGATCGCACCATTTCCATAATTCAGTTTGTTTTCCATATCTTATTTCTAAATGTTGACTTTGTTTTTTGACCCTCATCAGCAATGTGGTCCCTTTTGATTTGGCGCCCTTTAAATCTTTTATAATGGTAACGAAACCTCAAACTTTGAAGAGAATACCCAAATAAACATTAATATTAGTGGCTGGGGTTGCTCAGCTTGCCTCCTTTCTTGTTGATTTCTTGCTGTTTATTCTCCTGTTTATTTCTTGCCTTGTCACTTCTTCTTCCTCTGTGAACAGGAACCCTTCCTGCTGAAGTCCAGCCACCTTCTCCCTTCCTCCTCTTTGCCTCAGTTTCTTACCCTAGATGCCGCCCCCTCTCTTCCCTCAGGACGCACCAGGTTGCACATCTGTCTCTTCCATTGTGTTTTGTGATGAAAGGTCCTGTCTCGGGCAGCAGAGGACTGAAGTGCCTCCTGCTTAGAGTCTAAGGATGGAGGCTGACCTCCCCTGCATGCCCAGCCTCCAGCTGGTGTTCAGTGACTAACAAGGACCCTCGTTACTTGACATGGCTCCTAGGAAAGGATCATTAATGAACCCTCTCTACCCTTCTCCCTCAGGCAGCTCCTCCCTCGGACCCCAAATCATCACTTCCTCCTGCCCACTGGCCTTTCTCTCCCTTCACAGTGGCTTCCCCTCTCTCTGACCAGAATTAAAGCCACTCTGACCTGTGGAACTTTTCATCGTTGGTTGCAGCACGCAGCTAACGCTTGCTTCCAGACCGGAAGCCGAAAAGAAGACGTCCTTTGAGTGGAGTGGGTGCTTCCCAGAGGCTGGGGGTGGCAGGGGAGGGATATATTGTTTAATGGGTATGAGTGTCAGTTTGGGATGTTGAAAACGTTCTGTAGATAGAGGATGGTAATGGTTGTGTAGCAGTGTATGAGTGGAATCATGGTGGTCTTCTGGCCTCTTTTGTGTAATTGACATCCCAGCTGGATTTGGCCAGTTTGGGAGGAAGCCATGTATACCAAAAGAACGGGAGTTGGCAGCCTCAAACCATTATGACTGTTGCCTTGTAGAAATATATACTTTTGCTGTTGTTTGGTGCTGGTGACACTATATACAGTACAATGAAGCACTCCCCATCACTATGCCATGCCAGGCACTATGTCAGTGCTTCTCTGCTATTCACAGGGTTGTCAATGGTGGGCTGTTTCAGGAGTAGACTGCCACATCCTTCTCCTTACCTGCAGGACCTGGAATTCCCAGGTGGTCTCCCGTCCAAGGACTATCCAGGCTGACCCTGCTTAGTTTCTGAGATCAAGTGGGATCAGATATTAGGGTGCTATGGCTGCAGACACACACACACACACACACACACACACACACACACACATTCTCTCTCATAGTTAGGAATTTCTATAGAGAGAAGCTATTTTTCTTTTTTCTGGCACTTGACAATAAATCTGTAAGTCGTGTAAGACTTCTGTTCTGGAAAATTCTTCTGAAACTCTTACATTGGGTTGCAGTGTATAAACAGGAGCAAGTCATTGTGCTCAACAAGCCTGTCAGGGCTCAGGTCTGTGGCATCCTGGCAGCAGTCAGGCTGAGAGGTGTGGGTCTCCTGCTGGGAAGCTGTGTTGATCCACATGATTGGGAAGTTCTGTTGACCAGCATTGGTAGTTGCTCTTTGCACATAGATGCAGATACTCTTGATGTTTGTAACAGCATGATGTAATATTTGAGGGTGAAATTGGAGTCATATTTGGGGTTTGTGCTTTGTCTTCCCAGTCCTTAGCATTACAATGGTACTTTATTCTTGTTGTTAGGTACCATCAGGTTGGGTCTGACTCATAGCAACCCTATGTACAACAGAAGAAAACACCCTCCCACCCCACACTGTGCCATGCCCGGCACCATGTCAGTGCCTCTCTGCTATTCATAGGGTTTTCACTGACTGATTGGTTTCAGGATTGTTTTGAGAGTGGGCTGCTATGCCCTTCTCTCACTTTTGTGATGCTGGGGATTGAACACAGGACCTCAGAGAGCGCAGAGCAGCACCTACCAACTGAGCTAAACCCCAGCCCATATAGGACTTCAGTTGCAGGTTATTGTCGATATGAAACTCAATTTAATTAAAAGAGGTTGATAAATTCAGGATGTACATGATGTTTAGTTGGTGGTTGGCACAGCCACCACCTGGGACTGTAGTTAACTGTTCCTCCTGTAGCGTAAATGTCACCTTATGTGCATCTGGTGTCTGACAAGAGTCACACAGCCTTCCTCATGAGCAGCACATCTTCCTACGTGGTGGTACTAGAGGAATCCCAATATCATGCCTGGGTCCTGGGGCCTGAAATTCCAGAGAGTCATTTCTTTGCGTTCCTTTAGGGTCTTTTCTGAAGATCCCCTTTAAAAGTGCAAATAAACTAGGCATGTTATAAGAATTAATCCACAGAAGAAGCATTAGTGACTTGTTGTGTCTGCTTTCCTCAGGCAGCAGAGCCCCTGATCTTGCCAGAAACACCCCCCAGGAAGCAGACAGCCAGGCGTTCATTTTAGACCTCCACAGAGCACCTCCTCCATGCCACACACTCTGCTAAGTGGCCAAATCTCTCACTGCAGGAGGCATCAGATAAGAGAGACAGATATGTCAATATGGCACAGGAGGAAAGGCTCAGTACAGAGGAGGGAGCGACAGAGGGAGTCAATTGCTGAAGGTGGAATGGTGACTCAGGGCTGGAGTTTGAAGTGTAAACTGAGTCTGCCAGCTAGGGTGATGGGAGCCAGGTCCTGTCCAGCTGTTTTCTCTGAGCTCTTTCTGACCCCTGAGAGAATGCAAAGGTCTTTATCAAATGGTCAGAGGGTTAAAAGGTCCCTTGGGAGGTCACCACAGCGTGACCTCTGCCCAGAGCCTCTGGTGCTCCCCAGACTACACAGCACCACTGCTTTCAAGCAGCTCAAAGAGAAAATGGAGTCCTTAAGGGGAATTCAGCCAGCCTGGTCAGTTTGCCTTGGGATGGACTTTGTTCTTAGTATATGTTGTTGTTGTTAGGTGCCGTCGAGTTGGTGTCTGCCTCATAGCGACCCTGCATACGGCAGGCAAGACACTATTGTCAGTGCTTCTCTGCTGTTCGTAGGGTTTTCAATGGTGGATTAATTTTTGGTAGTAGGTTGCCAGTCTGTCTCCCAAGCGTACAGCACCTGGTGTTCCCAGGTGGTCTCCCATGCAAGTACTAACCAGGACAGACCCTGCTTAGCTTCCGAGATCTGATGGGATCAGATGACACAGGGCTATGGCTGTAGGCTTTCTTAGTATATAGTTGTCTAATATTCTTGTGGAAGAAAATTGAATACTAGATAAATAGATTGATGGATTGATTGATTGATTTGTTGTTATTGTTGGGTGCTGTCCAGTCAGGTCCAACTATAGCAACCCTATGTACCATAGGACAAAACACTACTCGTCACTGTGCCATGCACATGATCTTTTTATGTTTGAGCACATTGTTGCAGCCACTATTTTTCTTCTCATCTTGAGTCATGCCACACCAGCAAAAGGAGATCCCAGGGGCTTTACTCCATTCCCTTCATTAAGGGTGACTCTACTTTGAGGGGCAACTTGAAAGCCTTCCAGCCTGGAGGGCTCATTTTCCAGCACTATATTTGACAGTGCTTTTCTGCTATTCATAGAGTTTTTAGTGGCTGATTGTCCCATTCAGTGTTCGGTCCTTCCCCCTAGTCTGCCTAAGTCTGGAAGAGCAGCTGAAACCTGTCCACCATGGGTGGCCCTCCTGGTATCTGAAATACCAGTGGCATAGCTTTCAGCATCACAGCAACATACAAGCCCCCACAGCATGACAAAATGACAGACACATAATGTGTGTGTGTCTGTGTGTCTGTGTGTCTGTGTGTGTGTGTGTGTGTGTGTGTGTGTGTGTGTGTAGCCAGCCACTTTCCATCATTGGAAGATACTGACTTTGATTTTTGTTTCCTTCTTGATATCCCTCATATTATTATTATTCTCAACTCTAGAATTTTCTTTCTGTGGTTTAGAATGCAGATTCTGAGCCAGATCACCTGGGTTCATCTGGCTCAGCTACAAATAATTCACCCTCTCCCTGCCTCAGTTTCTCCAGGTATAAATGGGAATGATGATGGTTTCTATTCTGTGGAGATGTTGGGGGGCTTCCCTGAGTTGACCATAGAAAGTGTTAAGAATAAGGTGAAGAGTGAGTGTTCAGTGAAGCTTGGCTATTGTCACTGTCACTCAATTCATCACTGTCAAAACCTGACCTGGCACCATGAACTTACAGTGTAGAAGTATCTTGTCACCCACCAAAGCAGTCAGGATTGACCAGTTGGTTGAAATATTCACTGAGGGCCACCTACATGCCAGTGGGTTCTGTGCCAGCTACTAGAAATACAAAGTCTAGGACAACATGGCACCTGTCCCCAACAAACCCATGCCTAGTAAAGAAACCAGATGACATCTGAACCAGAACATGGACAAATAACATGGTGTGCCTCTCACTGCACTATGAAACTGTCTTCCCAGCATCTCGATAAGGCACCTGGATTCAGTGCCATCATTTCCACTTCCTGTATGATAACAAACTGCCCAGCAAGAGACACTGTTGGCTGAGCCAGGCACAGTGGCGCACACCTGTAATCCTAGCAACTCGGGAGGCAGAGGCAGGAGGATCACAAGTTCAAGACCAGAGGCAGTCTGTGTAACTTAACGAGACCCTGTGTCAAAAAAGTGAAAAAATGGGCGGAGGGTGCAGCTCAGTGGTCCAGCACTTGCAAAGCATGCAAGTGTGAGGCCCTGAGTTCAACCCTCAGTACCGCAAAAAAGAGGAGGGCGAGCACTGTTTGCTTACTGAAGTGCTCATGGGCACCTTAGAAGACACAATCATGGTTGGCTCATCAGTTAACCTCGAGGGAAAATCTCCTCCAAGTCGGCCTTGTTTTCCTCAGAAGTGATGGGTTGTAATGAGCTCGTTGTCTGTGTGTGTGTTTGCTAGGTTTGGAGGAGACCAGCCCGTCTACATCAACATCATTAGAGACCCCGTCAGCCGGTTTTTATCTAACTATTTTTTCCGGCGCTTTGGAGACTGGAGAGGGGAACAGAATCACATGATCCGCACCCCCAGCATGAGGCAGGAGGAACGCTACCTGGTAAGTCCTGTTGCATGTCAGAGGTGGCCTCTCTGCTCCCCTGGAGTGGAGAATGCAGGTTGGGAGTTCGCCCTCCTGTGGAAACTCCTGAGAAGTAAATCTTGTTCCAGATGACCTGGCACACTTTCTGCAGTGATTTCCCAATTTACTTTGCTCAGCTTGTCTTTAGTGCGAATTTTTAGGTTATTCCTTGGGAGTTCTGACCAACACTGTCATGGTTAGAAACATGATGTTTGGGATTTCTCTCAGAGGGTTGCAGAGTTTTTTCCCATCCCCTGTCCTATTCAGTTCCCATGGCAACCACATAAGGGAGTGAATTTTCAGGTGAAATTCCAGAAGGACCTAGGACTTGCCAAAGTCCCTCTTCCCCAGAAAAGTACCGCCATGATTGTCGGTCTGATTATTATCTGATTGTTTCCGGGTCCTCTGACTTCACATCCAGAGTTCCTCCCATCGTGGCAATAATTGTTTGCCTTTCTGTACCTTGTTTTGGGGACCCTCACCTCCAAAGGGATGTTAGTTTTGACTCCAGGAATTCTTAACAAAGGCACGGAAATTGCTAACAGAAATAGCAAGCAGAGTCATGTGTCTTTCTTCCAGCACTAGAATGAAAGGTACAGTTCTCATCTTTGTGACCTGGGTTGACAAAAGCTTACTGAGTAGCAGAGAGCTCCATGTGTAGGAGGTAGAAATACTGGTGTCTGTGTCTGAGAGACCTCGTTGGGTTCCCCAGACCATCCTGGGCTATTGGACACAGGCAGTATAGGAAGAAAGGATTGAGGGATCAACGCAAACATATTCCTGCTGCTAGACGAGAGCACAGCATCTGCGCCCACTGCTGCTCATCCTCAGCCTCAGGCTTGGGGTGCAAGAGAAGTGTTGGACACAGTGCCAGCACAGCACCCAAACTGCTGTGTCCTCATGCAGTTCTTTTAAAACCTAATAAAAGCATGTGATTGAGGCTGGGCGCATTTTGGAGGTCACCATGGTATCTTAAGATCTGTGGCTGTTGTTGTTGTTAGGTGACGTCGAGTCCGTATCTGACTCATAGCAACCCTACATACAACAGGGGAAACACTATTGTCAGTGCTTCTCTGCTATTCGTAGGGTTTTCAATGGCGGATTGATTTTTGGGAGTCGGTTGCCAGGTCCGTCTCCCAAGCCCACAGCACCTGGTGTTCCCAGGCGGTCTCCCATCCAAGTACTAACCAGGCCTGAGCTTCTGAGATCTGATAGGATTGGATGCCACAGGGCTACGGCTAAGATCTGTGGTTAGAACTGAGAAAACCAAGAAATAGAGAAATTAAGCATCTCATACAGTGCTGGGCACCCAAATGGTAGACGGACAGAGACTAGACCCAAAGCTCCCATTCAGTACAAGCCAAGCATCCCTCATCTGAAAATCTAAAATGCCTCCAACCTGGAACCTCTTTGAATGCTAAAGGATACCACAGCTGACCTCGTGTGACAGGTACCCCCTCAGAATGCCAAGTCACTAAAAAACACTGTATAAAGTGACTTTCAGGCTATGTGTATATGAAATTTCAGTGAATTTCAAGTTTACACTTGGGTCCTATCCATAAGATATATTATTATGTATATGCATATATTCCTAAATTGGAAAAAATATGAAGTCAGAAACCCTTCTAGTCCCAAGCATTTCCAATAAAGGATACACAACCTGTATTTGTTCATCTACTTAAAGCTTCAAAGAAATATCCTCCTGATATATTGCAAAGGTGGCTTTCCCCTACTTATTTGTTTATTTATTTGTTTGCTGGTTTTTGATATCAAAAGCCCTAATCTTTGTCTTCAAGTTGCATGTTATGAGTATTGCGATATACTTTTTTTATTCAGTGACAAGTAAGTATTGAGTGTGTAGAACCACTGATTAGAGGAATCATGTCTTCTGAAATTATCTTTATTTGTGTTGTATAGTAATATATTTGTATGTTCTTTTAAAACCATAGAGTATGTTCCATTTAAGTGAAGTAGTATTTCAAAGTTCTGACTCAGTCCTAATCCAAAAATGTTAGAACCTGCCCATAGCACAAAATGCTGAGAAACCAAATATGTGGAAATGGGTCTTACGAGTCTGTTCCTCAAATAGTAAAAGACGAGCTGAGAGGAATCCTCGGGGTCCTTCTCTTCCCTCAAGCCTTTTTCCCACCTTGTAAGTCATTTCACGTGACACAGCCTTCCTTGCTGTAAAGTCTTACATTTCTGAAGCACTGGGAACTGCTTTGGTGGAGTGACCTCAGAGATTCTAGGGAAATCCCCCACTGCCATTCTGCCCTCAGGGGCAGAACTGGCCCCTTTTCCAACGGCCAGCACTGTGTTCTGGCTGTGCCCATCTCTGGTGAGGTTATCACGTCGCTTCTTGGCCAGGCTCAGCACAGAAGCACTGGGCTCCCCAAAACAGCAGAGGGAAAATGGGGGTGTTGGGGCTGAGGAGAGGAGGCCCCGGGGGAGCCTGACCCCTTCATGATCCTGCCCTGATCTGACCCCTGAGGAGCCCGGTATCTTGTTCGAAGAATGGTTTGCTTATTTGGAAGATGGGCTACTGCTTTGTTTTTGTTCATAGCTGAAACTTTTTCTTCCATCTCCTTGGTCCCGTGAAATAAAATTGCCCCTGTCAGAGCCTGTCCTTATTTTGGCAGGCCTGGGTGGGTGATTGTGTGACTCAAAAGAGGGTGTTGTTTGTGTCTCCGAGGGGCAGAGGCAGCTGCGAGGAGGCGCCGTCCACTCAGCTGGGCCTAGGGCTGAGAGGGTGCCGACCCGGCTGGACTGCCCAGACCACTCGCTCGGGGTCGGAGCCCCGGGCCCCTCCATGCACACTGCATGCTCACGGGGGCAGTGCCGGCCTGAATTGGGGTGTTGTTCCAGATATCAGTACCCTAAAGCCTCTTGCTTTATCCAGTTGCCAGGAATCACTGTCTGCCCTTGGCCCCAAGCCTTGCAGAACTGCTTAGCATACAGCTGAGCAGCCCTGAGGCGGGAGGGGGGTCTTGTGGTGCCCGCTGCTCTGGACGATGGTGGAAAGGGTAAAGAGATGCTGGGCTTTGCAGGGGGGCCCTGGAGGTGAAGAGAACCCTCCTTTGTCACAGGTGTGGGACCCACCTGGGGCCCCCGCAGACCTTAGGGTTCACTTCCCAAATGGTAAAGGGCGAGGAGAATTGGATGGAGACCCATGGTTTCTGAGCAGATTCACTTTGCATAGCATCGTCTGCACCCCTTTACCAAGACATTGCTGTTACGACAGTTTGTTTTCACAAACCCAAGCGTCTTATAGCTGTTCTCCATATTTTCTAGAAATGGCCAGGCTTTCTTAAACTTGCAGTTCCTTTCCAAACTGTTCTTTTCTTTCTTTCTTTCTTTCTTTTTTTTTTTTTTTTTGGCAATACTTGAGAGTTGAACCCAGGACCTTGCACATACTTTGCAAGCGCTCTACCCCTGGGCTGTACCCCAAGCCCACTTTTTATTTTTCATCTTGAGATAGAATCTTGCTACGCTATGCAGACTGCCTCTGGCCTCAAACCTGTAATCCTCCTGCCTCTGCTTCCTACATCACTGGGATTACAGGTACACCGGGCCCCAAACCATTCTTTATTGACATTTACCAGAGAATGCTTAAATAAATTAGTGGGAACCCAGACATGAAGTTGGATGACAGCAGCCATCCTGAGGAAAGGCAGTGGCACATTTTCCAGAACCAGCATCTCGGCCCTGAGGGCCAGGTGGCTGCCTGCTCTTTTGGTCTGAGCCCAGACACACCTGGGCACATCCCAGCACCTGACCCTCTTCTGCAGCTGTAGTGCAGGCTGCTTTCCTTCTGGGTCATGGAAATACCTGGTGCCTCGAACATCTGTAATGAAAAAATAAGCAACTTCGAAGGCGAAGCAACGGTTGAAATTTCCAAGGGAGAGAGAGGCCCAGGTGAGCTGCCTGTTCCCCCAGAGCTTTACATTTGTAGTCTCTGAGCCTCTAGGAAAGTGGATTTCTTATGTTTTTCTTCTTGCTCTGTCAGTTGCCCATGTGCAACCTAAGCTTGCTATTTGCCTAAAACCTGGCATGAGAAACTTTTGTGGTGAAATATTTTGCACAGATACCGCTGTGCACTTTCTGACTCCAAAAACTGTTGCATTAACCTGCTTCCTCAGCCACCACAGCCACCTCATCAGGCCACCCTCCTCTTGAAGAGGAGCGAGAGAGGGAGACCATTCTCCCAGGGAGAAAACTGCCTCTGTGATGCTGTTCATTTGGCTTGGCTGAAAAGTATGGAAAGTAATGCTTGTTTCAAAGAAAGGATGTGTAATTTACAGCTTCTTAATTCATAAAGAATTCAGTGAATCATGTTGGCCCTGTTGGATTCTGCAGAAGTCTAAAGATTGGCCAGAGCCAGCAAAGGTTTTCAGAAAGCTGTGCATTTCCAGCTTCTTGAATGTTATGGACTCTGGTTGTCCTTTAGTTCTGGAAGTGTACATGTGAAATACTGATGTGTGGAAATTTCCACTTTGTTCTGGTCAGCTGAAGCTGTCCTGTGAGTGAAACCTCAGGCTTTGCCTCCCTTCCTCAAGCACTATTTTTCTTAAAGAAAGAAAACCAGGAAGGGATTTGCTTTGTCTGCTTTTCAAGTGTTCCAGCAAATATCTGTGTTTCCAAGACTCTTCAGAGGTAAGAAAGGAAGCATTTGATTTCTACCTAATTCAAATGTAGCTTCTAACTGCTGGCTCAGTCAGGGACCTGGGACTCAGTGTACTTTTGCTCCCATCTCAGGTGACCCAGTCAGCTGTTTAACCTCTTGGCTAGACTATGTCTTACATATTTTGGACATGTAGTCAGGAGGGACCAAACCCTGGAGTAGGACATCATGTTTGGGAGAGTGGTGGATCAACAACAAAAAAAAAGGAAGGCCCTCAACTAGGTGGATTGGCACAGTGGCTGCAACAATGGGCTTAAGCATAAAAAAGATTGTGCCTGGCAGTGTTGGGTAGTGTCTTATTCTGTTGTACATAGGGTCGCCATGAGTCAGACCCAACTTGACGCCACATAACAGCAACAAGCCTCATTTGTCTCATCTGTACAATAGAACTGCGTCACTCTCTGTGCCTGCCTGACCACAGGTAGTCAGGAGAACGAGTTGAGTATTGCCCCCCAAAGCACTTTGGAAGCTAAACACCTCCAAAACACATTTCCGTGTTGAAGCTTTCATCTCCTTGGCACTGTGAGTGGCTCCCTGTGATCTAAAAATGGTCCCTTTGCACTTTGGTGGCAGCTCAGGAAGGGGCTGGTAGCATTCTGTTCAAAGGGATCATTTTTCCCATAGAGGTGGGGCTTTGCTATTCGGGGAGCCCCCAGGGGCTGCTTTTTCCATGGGGCTCAGGAGCTGTCAAGTCAGCCCCTGGTGAGGTCTCAGATGGCCTTGTCAGACCCCATCCCCAGGGAACAGTTTCTAAGGAAACTGCTTCTCTTTGTGTTCCCAACAGCTGGAGATGCATTTTGGTCCCTGCCTACCGGCAGACATTTGTCATGTGTTTTTTTGATTGGGCTCCTGTAGGTTGTAAAGCCAGAGAAGCAGCATGCCCTCCCTGTCCAAGGCCTGGGGGGAAAGGTACCCTGGAACCCAAAGGATCTGCCAGGCGCATGGGGGGAATCCAGAGCCTCAGGATACAAGAGCCCCTGCTTCAGGGACAGTCTTTGAAATCTGCTTGTGGCACATGATGTCGCAGGTGTTTTGAGGACCAAAGGCCATTCCTGGGGGCTGGCAGGATGTGTAGCATCCCTGGGCTGCTTCAGGCACACAGAGAGGAAGAAGATGGAAGCAGGGGAGAGGCAGGAGGAAGGCAGGGCAGCACCAAGGGATTTGGGGAGACAGAGAGGCCGCGAGAGAGCTTGAAGCCGGGTGAGAGCAGGACAGGTGCCACCAGCTAGCTGGGAGCAGGGGGTGGGGGGGCCACAGGGTAGCATGCAGCCCCTGGTGCAGGCAGTAGCACCCCCTCTACCCTCCTTGTCAACCAGCAAGGCAGCTGTTGTTGTTAGGTACCGTCGAGTTGGTGTCCAACTCATAGCGACCCTACTTACAACAGGCGAAACACTATTGTCAGTATTTCTCTGCTATTCATAGGGTTTTCAATGGTGGATTGATTTTTGGGAGTGGGTTGCTGGGTCCGTCTCCCAAGCCTACAGCACCTGGTGTTCCCAGGCAGTCTCCCATCCAAGTACTAACCAGGCCTGACCCTGCTTAGCTCCCGAGATCTGACAGTATCGGATGCCACAGGGCTATGGCTGCAGGCAGCAAGGCAGGTAGGGAGGCTAAAAGTTGAGGTGGGGCTCAAACCACGAAGATGGGGCCATTGCATCATGCTACACTCGTCACTCAGGATGCCTTAGGGGACAGGAACCAGGGGAGGAGAAATGTGAGGATTATGTGGTCATGAGGACAAAAAGACCACAAGTGCCAGCAGAGACCAGGAAACACCGGGCAGAGTCAGGCCACATGGGAAGAGCGTCTGCCATGGCACAACCCATAGAAGTCTTCCGGAAGTGGAGCTAGTTCCGGTGACCAGGTTACATAGGTGCCCGGGCTGCCTTCAGCCACTTGCTGGCCTGATACATCTCAAGCCCACACGCATGCTCCTGAGGTGACTCAGATTTGTTCAGTGGTTGCCCTGCTCGGCACCTCCATGTGTGGCTGCCACTGAGACACATCTTCTCCTGCAATGGGCCAGGGCACAGGAGGAGACAGGATATGGCCACCCTGTAAAGTGTCGGGACTGGTTCCCAGTGCCACAGTGACTATTGACCACACGCCTCGTGGCTTAATCAACAGAGCTCTATTATCAAACCGGCCTGAGGACACAGAGTGTCTCCAGTTAAAACTGACGTGTTGGCTGCCTTCCTTTCTGGAGGCTCTACGGGAAGATGCATCCCTTGCTCACTCAGGTGGCTGACAGAGCCCTTGTTCTGGGGAGGCAGGACTGAGGCCCCATTTTCACCTGACGGCCATTGCCATTTGTAAGCTACTGATTTACCTGATACTGTGGCCTGCTTCACCGATGGGTAGCGTCTCTCTCATGTTTCACATCTTTCCATCTTCTATTTCATTTCTCTAACCCAGATGGGGGGTTGGGATTTAGCTCAGTGGGTAGAGCGCTGCGCTGCAGTCTCTGAGGTCCTGAGTTCAATTCCCAGCACCACAAAAATGGGAGAAGAGCCTGGCAATCCACTCCCAAGGCAATCCCGAAACAGTCAGCCACTGAAAACCCTATGAGGGTCGCTATGAGTTGGATACCCACATGACAGCACCTAACAACAACAACAACAACAACAACCCAGGTGGGGAGGCTTCTCTCCTTTTAAAGACTTACGTCATTAGATTGGACCCATCCAGAAAACCCAGGATAATCTCCCGATCTTGAGGTCAATATCTTCAATCACATTTGCAAAATCCCATTTCCCTTATAAAGCAGCATATCCACAAATCCCAGGGACTAGGGCAGGAGCACCTTTGCAGTACTGTGGGGTCTGTAGGGGGCGTGGGTGTGTCAGGCCTTCTTAAACCTGGCCTGTTCTACTCCCAGATGGAAAGCCCACATCTGTTCTCCACCATGCCGGGCTGCCTTGCAGTAACACCAGAACATGGCTTTCCTGTCCCTGCACTGCAAAACCAAGTGGCAAATCATTTTGTCTTTCATTCCTCCTGCTATTGTTTTTTCATCAATCTGTCCATCCACTCAGCATTCATTCATTCAATATGTATTGTGCTTTCTGTGTGATAAGCACTAAGGTAGGGATTGGAGATAAAATGTTAAACAAGTATAGACACTGTGTCTGTACATTCAACTCATAATCCAACCACAGACCCCCTAACCACACAAATGCATGTGAAATAGCCACTGTATCACATGCTGCAATGCACAGAGACAAGACACTATCCAAGCATGGAATGGGGCTGTTGGCAAGTCTAGAAGTCAGAGAAGTGATGGTTGAACTATAGACAAAAAGAGAAGGAAATACCTGTAGGCACAGGGAATAGCACATGCAAAGGCCCTGTGACAGGAGGGAGCACAGTGAGCATGGGGGAAGAACCAGTGCAGTAGTGTGGACAGGTAGGGGATGGGCCCCATGGAGCCTCCCAGGCCCTGTTCAAGAGCCCTGGGGAGGCACTAAATGATTTAAGGCAAGGGAGGCATGTTTATGTAAGATCCCAACACTTTTCCATTTAGGGGGAAAAAAAGTGTCTTTGGCTACAACATACGGAGTGAAAGGCTCCCAGTAGATATAGAAAGATGACTTAATCTGTGGCTACTGCAGTGATCCAGGTACAATGTTAACCAAGGAGCAAACAAAGAAAAAGGAAAACCCTCTACCAGATGGATTGACACAGTGTCTGCAACAATGAGCTTAAATTGTGTGCCTGGCACAGAATCGGGAAGTGTTTCGATCTGCTGTACATAGGGTCTCTATGAGTCAGACTTGATTCGAAGGCGCCTAACAACAACAACATGCACAAGGAGTAACTCCAGTTGAGCCAGGGTGGCCATGGGGACACACTGAAAAAGAGGTGTCGTACACATCACTGTTCCTGCAATTGCTGCTGCCTGGTTAGCAACCTAACTTGAAAAGCTTAACATCAGCGAGGAGAGAGATTTACACAGGAATTGTCACTGGCTGGCACATGTTAATTAGCAAAAGATAGAGGCAGACACTTAGCAACCTGTGAAATGAGGTGAGGAAGGAAATCGGGAGAGTTGGGGGTGGGGGTGGGGGCTTCCCAGGGGAGGACAGGCTGCTGAGTGCGTAGGGATGGATGCAAACCAGGCAGGAGTAAGCCTCAGGGGACTGGAGGAGGGGACTGCTCCAGATGGAGGGGCCCCTCAGAAAACGTGCACAAGCCTGCGGGCTCACTCTGGGCTGGCCTGCCTGCTTGGCTGGAGCAGAGCCTTCTGGGAGGTGAGGCGCTGGAGGAGGGCGAAACGTTCCTCCAGATGGCCCCGTAGGGGAAAGCAGCACTGCTCCAATGGCCGCGCTGGCAGGTTTGTGTGACCTGCTTTCTCCATGTAAGGTCCCACCAGGCCCGTCACCCAACCCCAGGCGCTGCCACGGCCTGGCCAGGTGCATCCCGCTGGCCACCTGTCAGCTGAGCTCATCTGGGACCTGCCTTCACTGTGAGTCAGCGGAATTGGCTGCAGCTGTGTCCACGCTGGGGCAGGTGGCTCACATTTACTGAGGTTCTGGTGGTTCCGCCTTATAGCTGCTCTGAGAGTCACCTGGGGGGGACAGGGGCAGGGGAGCTTTAAAAAGCACCTGGGTCCTACTGCAAAAGACCCTGATTTGATTAGTCCGGGGTACAGGCAGGGCTTTGAGATTTTTTTTTTTTTTTTCAAGCGCCAAAAGTGATGACTTCATATAGGGAAGGCTGAGAAGTCCCACAGAATTAACCACATAGCCACTCTTGGCTGAATTAGCATTGTTGTTGTTGTTGGGTGCCGTCGAGTCGATATCCGACTCATAGCGACCCTCTGCACAACAGGGGAAACACTATTGTCAGTGCTTCTCTGCTGTTCATAGGGTTTTCAATGGCAGATTGATTTTTGGGAGGGGGTTGCCAGGTCCTTCTCCCAAGGAATTAGCATTAGCAGGAGCTATTTTCACTGGGAGAAACAATCCTCTCACCCTCCATGTTTTATACAAGTTTCCCTTCCTACCTACCTATTTGGAAAAAGCTATGTTTGCCTTCTCCCTAGAAAAGTTTCTATTTGCTTGGCTTTTAATTTATACCTGCAAATAAATGTCATTAAAGAAGCCTGATGGTGGTGTTAGGTCAACTCATAGCAACCCTGCGTACAACAGGGGGAAAACTATTGTCAGTGCTTCTCTGCTGCCCGTAGGGTTTTCAATGGCAGATTGATTTTTGGGAGTGGGTTGCTGGGTCCGTCTCCCAAGCCTACAGCACCTGGTGTTCCCAGGTGGTCTCCCATCCAAGTACTAACCAGGCCTGACCCTGCTTAGCTTCTGAGTTCTGACAGGATCGGATGCCACAGGGCTACGACTACAGGCTTAAAAAGGCTGATGGTGTACTGCAAAGTCTTTTGTACGCAGGGAAAGCCCGTATATGTCATCAGTGAGGCATTTGGCTAAATTGAAATGGATTATATGTATTACACCCCTCCAAAGCCAAAGAATATGTTAACACTGTGCATTGAAGATCTCACTTTAGAAAGCCATACTAAAGGCAATAAAACGGAGAGAGAGCATTTTGATGAATAAAATGTTTTAGCACATGGACATCCTTTTATTTAGGTTGACAGGGCACTGGGAATCTCTTGCCATCTCTTCCAGGGGACATGTGACATTCTTTAAACACAAGCCAATTCATGCCAAGACATAAATGCTAAATAAAACAACATGGGCCCATAGCACTATACTTGAAATGCAGCCAGAAAATGCTCTTTGAACACAAGGAGCTTGCTACTGGAAGAAGCAGCAACAGGGTGAAGTTCTACATCAAGTAAAAAACAAATGGCTCCATTTCTGTGTTCGAATTTTGAATTTCCTACCCTCCACTTGTTTTGCAGAAGTTAGAACACTGCTATAGTTGTGCCCAGTTTGCTTTGCCATTTGTAATATTTTTTTCTCTGCTCAACTGGTTTACGTACATGGTCCAAATTCCCCAAAGGCTGAATGACCTCCAAACTGTTCTTAAAAATATTTTGCAAAGTCTGAAGGCAGGAAAAGTAAGTGTAAAGCATCTAAGAGATTTATTGGGATCTCAGCTTGAATCCTAATTGCAAGTACTTATGGAAATGTCAATATTAACATGAAATAGCTGGCAGTTTTTCTAATAAATGTAAATTGAATTAGATAGTGTGTAATTGGAAAAATGCTCGCTGCACTCAGGCTTTCTCAAAAAAAGTCTCAGAATCTGTTAGCCATGGCAGCCTTGCCCTCTAATGGCTGGAAAATGAAGGACAAGACTAAGTCCCTTTGACAAAAGGAACATAGAAACCAAGAAGAGGGGATGACTATTTGTCATATTGGGGGCCTCTACATAAAGCATGGAAAACAATGTGGATGTTAGCAGGGGCATAGGATTATGGGCAGATGCAGGTAGAAAGATGAAGAGCCAAGGGCATGCCAAGTATCTTTGAGCCGCTGGGTGATCTTCCACAGAAACACGTGTTACAGCCAACGTGGTGACTCATATCTGTAACTCCAACACTCAGGAGGCAGAGGCGTGAGGATCTCAAGGTCGAGGCCAAGCCTAAGCCACATAGCAAGTCCAGGCCAGCCAGGGCTACATGTTGTTGTTGGTAGGTGCCCACTCCCAAGACAGCTAGCCATTGAAAACCCTATGAATAGCAGAGAAACGCTGTCAGATATACTGCTGGAAAATGAGCCCCCCAGGTTGGATGGCACTCAAAAGACTACTGGGGAAGAGTTGTCTCCTCAAAGTAGAGTCTACCTTGATGATGGAAATGGAGTAAAGCCCCAGGGACCTCCATTTGCTGATGTAGCACAACTCAAAATGTGGAGGAACAACTGTAAATATCCATTAATAATTGGAACATGGAATGTACATAGTATGAAACTAGGAAATTAGAAAATTTTAAAAGAGAAATAGAACACATAAACATTGATATTCTAGGCATCAGTGAGCTAAAATGGACCATCATGGGCCATTTTGAGTCAGATTATCATATGGTCAACTATGCTGGGAATGACAAACTCAAGAGAAATGCAGCTGCATTCATCATCAAAAAAAAAAAAAAAAAAAGACATCTCAAGATCTGGCCTGAAACACAGTGCTGTCAGTGATAGAATAATATCTATATGCCTACAAGGAAGGCTAGTTAATATGACTGTCATTCAAATGTATGCACCTACCACTAAGCCCACAAATGAAGAAAAGGAAGATTTCTACCAGCTTCCGCAATTTGAAATAGATCAAACATGCAATCAGGATGTACTAATAATTACTGGTGACTGGGATGCAAAGGTTGGAAACAAAGAAGAAGGCTCAGTAATTGGAAAATATGGCCTTGGAGACAGAAATGATGCTGAAGACCACATGATAGAATTTTGTCAGACCAATGACCTTTTCATAGCAAATACATTTTTTCACCAACATGTTGTTGTTGTTGTTAGTTGCCGTGGAGTCGGTATCCGACTCATAGCGACCCTCATAGGGTTTTCTATGGCTGATTGTTTTCGGGATTGCCTTGGGAGTGGATTGCCAGGTCCTTCTCCCATTTTTGTGGTGCTGGGAATTGAACTTGGGACCTCAGAGATTGCAGTGCAGCGCTCTACCAACTGAGCTAAATCCCAGCCCTTTCACCAACATAGACATCGACTATTCACATGGACTTCCCCAGAGGGAACATAGATGAACCAAACTGACTACATCTGTGGGAAAAAAACGAAGGAAAAACTCCATATCAAATGTCAGAACAAGACCAGGTCCTGATTGTGGATCAGACCATCAACTGCTCATATGCAAGTTCAAACTGAAACTGAAGAAAACTGGAACAAGTGTCCGAGAGCCAAGGTATGACCTTGAGTATATCCCACCTGATTTCAGAGACCACCTCAAGAACAGGTTTAATGCATTAGACACAAATGATAGGAGACTAGATGAGTTGTGGCAGAACATCAAAGAAAAAGGACACATAGAAGATCCTATCTCAAAATAAGAGACAGAGAAGCGGGGTGGGGAGAGAAGGAAGGAAGGAAGGGAGAGAGGGAGAGAAAGGAAAGGTAAAGAAATAAGTAAAAGAAAGAAAAGAGGAAGGAAGGAAGGGAGGGAAAGGAAAAGAAACAGGTAAAAAGAAACGAAAAGAAAAAAGGAAGGAAGGAAGGAAGACAAGAAAGAAAGAAAAAAGAAAAGGGAAGGAAAGGAAAGAAATAGGTTCCACACCTGCCTGATATCTTGAAATGCAATTGAAACTCAAACTTCCCTTATGGTACATAAAATAAAATTTAAGTGCCTTGGAAAGTTATAGACTAAGTAATCAAGCTTAGAAATTGTGATAATCTGCTTCTTAATCACTGAGATTTGCAAAGCACAATATAACAAACCACTTGTGTTTTCTTTTATAAGTGTTACAGATAGAGTAGAACTGATGCCAATAAATGTAGTTTGGTGGTAATTTAATAGGAAAATTGATTTTATTCTTTGTGACTTTGATTGTTTTGTTGCGGTATGGAGGCTTGAACCTAGGGCCTTGAGCATGCTAGGCAATTATGCTACCACTAAGCTATGTCCCCGGTGCCCGTATGACATTTTTATTCATCTATTAGGAAAGCAGGTACGAATGAATGGAACAGGTGGGGGCTCAACTGGCTACAAAATCTCTAGGCAGCCTCTAGGACAGACCCCTTTTCTCTGACTCCACACCCATGCAGATATCCACAGCTGAATGAAAGAATTTTAACCAAAGCCTATTCAATTTCTGACAACCACAGCTGCTTAAAAACAGATGTGCAAGAAGCCCCAGTTGCTTTATGGATAAGACATTGGCTCCCTGAAAACAGCTCTGCATTTCATATTACAAAGTAGAAGCATAATGAATCGTACCAACATCCAGCTAAGTATTTCTGAACTCATCTCTTTTTGCAGGAAAGAAGAAAGTAATTCTAGCATGACTCTTACTGTAAGGTGGCCGCCCCTGCAGAGCTCTATATAGTGTTAAACACTCTCAGTTTTTTAAATTACCAAACCTCTTGCATAAGACTTGCAGAAGAGTCCTCAAATGTGTAAAATGAGTTAGGTTCAATAAGAAAAATGGGGAACTTTGAGCTGGGTGCTGTGGCACACACCTGTCACCCCAGCAATGTGAGTAGCTGAGGCAGGAGGGCCACAAGTTTGAGGCCAGAGGTGGCCTGCACAACGTAGTGAGACCCTGTCTTAAAATATAAAGTAAAAAACAGGGGCTATGGATCCAGATCAGTACTTGCCTCACATGTACGAGGCCCTGACTTCAGACCCCAGTATAGGAAGGAAGGAAGGACGGACGGAAGGACAGACGAAGGAAGGAAGGAAAAGAAAGGAAAAATTGGGAATTTTAATGGCAGTAAATTTCAGATATAATTGATGGTATTCTGTAACTGACCACTATGAAGAAAAACTTTATGAGATTAACAAAAGTGACCAAAACCAAGGCAAGAAGATTAACTTCCACCAACTTTATTTCTACTAATCTTTTTTCCTCTAGGCAATTATTATTCCAGGTGGACTCTGTCTTTTTACTTCCTCTTATACTGCTTCATAAATCCTTCAGATTATTTTCTGTTTGTAACATATCTGCTTTTAACTTCGATGCACTTTGGTCATAGAATTTGATCCCCCTCTGTATTCTCAGTGCCCATCTCAGCTCCCTGTTAATACACCTCGCAGCAGCTGCAGACGTGTGTGGAACCCCAGTGCTGTGCGCCTCTTTTCTCCTTTTTCACATGCAATTTCATTGTACTTCGACTAATTCTTACATGCCAGGAATGTGGTGGGAATAGCCGTGACAAGGCAGGCATGTAGTCCCATGCCTTGCGTCTACCACCCACATGGAATCCCATCTCCTATGTTCCATTATCCATGAGGGGTACCCCCATCTGTTCACACACTCAAGCAAGAAACTCCAGAGCCATCACTGCCTGCTTTCTCTGCCCTACCCCCAACTCATATGCAATTGGCAGGTCTCTAAGTTCAATGTCTGGTGCTACACCAAAATACCCCAGACTGGGTGATTTGTTAAGAAGAGAGGTTTATTTGGCCCGTGGCTCAGAAAGCTGGCAGTCTAAGAGTAGTGTGCCAGCATCTGTTTAGTTTCTGCTAAGTGCCTCGTGCTGCTTCAACTCCTGGTGGAAAGTGGAAGGGCAAGTGGGCATGGGCGAAGGGGAAAGCTGCCCAACTCTCTGGATAGCTAACACATTCCTGCGAGGAAAGCAGTAATCCATTCATGAGGGCCCTACCCCCATGACCTCAATCTTTCACCCGATCCTTCCGCCCAACCTTGTTGCAGTAGCAAATTCCAACATAAGTTTTTGTTTGTTTGTTTGTTTTTTAGGGTGGGGCGGGGGTAATGAACCATATTCCAATCACAGCAGCAATTATCTTAGCCTGGGGTCTTCCTGGAAGCAGAGTTTGAGGACTGGGCTTGTGTGAAGGTGTTGGAGTATGGACCATAATCTGAGGAACTGAGAGTGGGGGACTGGAGGGAAAACAGGCATAGAGGGCAGGCCCGTCCAGGGATGCATCTTTTTTTTTTTTTTTTTTTTTGCGGTACTGGGAGTTGAACCCAGGGCCTCGCGCCTCCATGCTTTGCAAGTGCTGGACCACTGAGCTGCGCCCCAGCCCCCCCCCTTTTTTTTTTTACTTTTTGAGACAGGGTCTCGCTAAGTTACACAGACTACCTCTGGTCTCGAACTTGTGATCCTTCCGCCTCCACCTCCCAAGCCGCTGGGATTACAAGTGTGCGCCACCACGCCTGGCCAGGGATGCATCTTTAAGGGGGTTACTACCACAGGCAAGTGAGGGTCAGTCCACCAGGACTCCTGAGGGCAGAGCAGAGCTTGCTCCAGACTTTGCCTGGGGGAAGAAAGCGAGGAGCCTTCATCTACTGGTTCTGTCTACTGTTGGTCAAGTTTGCCCTGGAAGCCTTGCTTCCCTGGCACCTGGGCTGTGCACACAAGTGCCAGGTAGGCTCCTATGGCTGTCACACTGGGAAGAGACAGCAAGAAACACGCCAAACCACCCAGGCTCCGTACTCTCAGGTGACTTCTCTGTGAAGCTTGTGGCTATGGCAATGGCTAGAATAAAACATGGCCAGGAAGACACATGGCCAGGTACTAGAGTGTCCAATCAGCAACTGAGCCCGCTGCTCCCTCTGTCACTTCTCTCAAATCAGCCCCCAGCTATGAGTGTCAACAAAGTCCTCATTATTTCTCACCTGGACTCACGTGGATTTGTGCAAAAACCTGAGAGCCCGTCAGCGAATCTCTAGTTCATCACCTTCCAATACGTGGCCAGAGCTTCCACTGTGCAAATCTGATGCTGTCATTCTCCTGCTAAAATCTCTTCTGTGTCTTCCTGCTCCCTACATATACTGTTAGTTCTCATCATGATTCCATATTATTATTGTTAGTCGATGAAGAAACATCACAACCACATGTGATTCTGTAAATGTCTCAGTAAAATTTTGACTAGAAGAAAGCATCCTGAACCAATAGAGAAAGAATAAGGTTAATCAACAAATACGATAGGAAAAATAGGATAGTTAGAAAAACAGAACCCTCTAATCCCAGATACATCAAAATAAATTCCAGGTGGACTTCAAAGGTAAAATGTGGAAAATTAGAGTACTGTGGACATATATATAACAGTCCCCCAGAGATCTAGAGGGGCGCATACAAGAAAGGAAAGAAATCACAAAGGAAATTAATTTTAGATTTGTTCCTATGTAAATTAAGTTCATTACACAAAAAAAGTTATAAGCACTGTTAAAAGGCAAATCAGATGGAGACAATACAGTTATAATAAAGGGTTAATTCTTTAAGATATTAAGTTATAAGATCTCTTATAAATTTAGGTACAACATAGCTAATCCCCCAACTGGAAAATTACAAACAAAATTCCAGATAACCTAATAAAGCCACAAACCACCCTGAACATATCAAATTGGATGAGATTTAAGAAATTAGAAGTAGTGATGGACTCAATATTTAACAACCACCTGGCACAGGGAGTGGCGCTGATTTGTAACATTTGCAAATTCCTGTGGTGTATATACTCTTACCATGGCTCTTTCAAGTTGCCAACATGACATTACTGAATAGGGCAGAGTTAAAAGATGGGCATTTATCTCCTCTAAGCTGCTATATGCTGGCTTCTTTACATTTCTGATTTATACCCAGTGCTGTCCAGGGTGCATCAAAAGGACATGTCCATCTATTTCTGGTGTTAGGACTCAGAGTAGTCCATGTTGTGCCTTGCTCTGTTCCCCAGCGCTTCACCTGCACAGTGAATCATCAGATGTTTTTATCTCTGTCAGTCTGAGAGATGAGAAATGATGTCTCCATTGGATTTTAAGTTACATTTTTGTCTTTATGAGTGAGTGTGAGTGTCTTAACACATGTGTAAGAGGTGGATGTTTCCCTTTTTCAGAATAGCCTTGCCTGTTCTGCTAGCATTCTGATTTCTGGAAATTCTAGAAGAGTGGTCTCCAACTGTTTTGGCAGCAGGGGGGCCAATTTCATGGAAGACAATTTTTCCACGAACCAGGGAGAAGGGTGGTTTCAGGATGTATGTATTGTGTAATTACAGATGAAGCTTCACTTGCTCACCTACTGCTCATGCTGATCCAAGGTCCAGGAGTGGGGAACCTCTAATCTAGAAAATTATAGAAATTAGCCTATTATTGGTGATATGAATTGCAATTTTTGCCTAATTTTTAATCTCTTAATTTTCATTATGGTGGTTTTTTTATACATAATTTGTATTTCTTTGTAGTCAAATTTAGCAACCTTTTTCTTTATTATAGCTCCAAGTTTCATGTTACACTGTTGTTGTTATTAGGTGCCGTCGAGTTGGTATCCGACTCATAGCGACCCTCTGTACAACAGGGGAAACACTATTGTCAGTGCTTCTCTGCTGTTCATAGGGTTTTCAATGGCAGATTGATTTTTGGGAGGGGGTTGCCAGGCCCTTCTCCCAAGCCTACAGCTTCCGGTGTTCCCAGGTGGTCTCCCATCCAGGTACTAACCAGGCCCGACCCTGCTTAGCTTCTGAGATCTGAAGGGATCGGATGCCACAGGGCTACTGCTACAGGCTTTATGTTACACTAGAGTTTCTTAATTTTGAAACAATAGAAAAAATCCTCTATGGTGTCTTCAAGGGTTTGTTATTATTCATGTTAAATTAAAATCTTTACTCCATCTTAAATTTATACTGTTGTCAAGTGTAATAAATGAATCCAATATCTTTTTTTCCCCAGATGGCTAGCAGACTATCCCCAAAACATTCATAGAATAATCCATCTTTCCCTAATAAAGTGCCATCTTTATCATATAATAAATTTTTAGTTTTAGAGGGGCCATTTTTCATGTTTTATTTTATTCTGTTGATCTGTATCTTTAGGTACATTAGAACACTATTCTCTCTCTCTCTCTCTCTCTCTCTCTCTATATATATATATATATATATATATATATATATATGTATATATGTATGTATATGTATGTATACATAGAGAGAGAATGTGTGCTCATGTGTAAACTATTATACAACCATGTAATATACATTTTTATTATATAGCATACAATAATGTACTTACATAATTATGTTGTTGGTGTTAGGTGCCATCAAGTCATGTTCGACTCATAGCATTTTCAATGGCTGATTGGTTTTTTTCGGGATTGCCTCAGGAGTGGATACTATGTCCTTCTCCCATTTTTCTGGTGCTAGGAATTGAACTCGGGACCTTAGAGACTGCAGAGTGGCGCTCTACCAACTGAGCTAAATTCCGGCCCAATATATAATTATAATATACCTTTATTATCTGCTAGAATCCCCTCTGTCTTCTTTATTCTCTTTTTGTGTGTGTGTTTGTTCATTTTTCCTTAGGAACTTTGAAATTGACTTTTTCAGCAACCCCTAGCCCTATACATACTCAGAAAATCCTATTGTTTTTTACTGAGTTTACATTAAGCTTTAGATTAATGAAGGGAGAATTGACAGCTTTATGTGGAGTCTTATTATTTTAGAATGATTTTGCCTTCTCATTTTTTCAGAACTTCTGTTACATCCCTTGGGAGAGCTTTAAAGTTTTCTTCATTTACATCTTGCACAATTCTTGTTCATTTAATTCCTTGCTATTAAATCTTATGTGTTGTCATTGTTACATTTTATTACAACTATTTTAAATTTCTGTGTATCATTTTTTAACTCAGCCACCTTACTGAATTCTCTTTCAGTAGGTTTTCATGATACTCTTTTCTGTTTACTAGATGAAAATACATCCCCAGTTAATAAGGGTGATTGTCTTTTTTTCAATTTTTATAGCTCTCATCCATTTGTTCTTGATAATACCTCTAGGGCAGTGTTAAATATTATGGTGATAAGAACTGGTTTCTTTGAGATGTCAGATCATCAAAGTAAATATTGTGCTGCCAGTTATTAACTTTTGTTCATTTCTACCTTTTTTCTACTGTTGTTGTCAGGTGCTATGGAGTCGTGTCTGACTCATAGTGAACCTCATAGGGTTTTCAACGGATGATTGTTTCAGGATTGCCTCAGGAGTGGATTGCCACATCCTTCTCCCATTTTTATGGTGCTGGGAATCAAACCCAGGACCCCAGAGACTGCAGAGTGGCGCTCTATCAACTCAGCAGAGTATCATATTTAGGATCAGACCTTTTGGAATTTCATTTCAAAGAGAATATTAGCAGCATAAATCCCAGTATCTAATGGCAAAAGACCTTGAGGAAAATGATAAAGAATATTTCATTAGGTACCACACACACACACACACACACACACACACACACACACACACACACTTGCCTACAAAGTAGCTGTCATTTTTGATAATCCCCCAACTCCAAAGTGGCTGCGTTCTCAACAGCCTTCATCACCAGAATGAATTCGGTGTTGGTGTCCTTTCTTGAAGTCTCCGGGTTTTAATGTTATCTTGTTTGCTTTCCCCTTGGGTGTGGTTTTCCTGGCAGTCAGTTCCTCGTGACCATGTTTAATAAATTGTAATAAATGCAGGAGAGATTCATCATCCACAAGTTTTGCAATACAAAGGAAAAATGAAAAACAACTGCAGGCTGAAGCTCAAGCTATATATATACACTTTTACTTGCCTTCGGTTTTGAGAGCAAATGAAAAAATGAATTGGCCAGTGTCAAAGTGGTCTTGGGCTAGGTTTGGCCCATTTCTGACACCAAGACCTCGCATTTCCCCTTCTTCTTTTGTAAAGCCTTCTTTCTTTGACTTTTTGGTTTTTTGAGATAAGATCTCCTGATGTAGGACAGACTGCCTCCAATTCACAATCTTCCTGCCTCAGCCTCCTGAGTCCTGGGTTTACAGGTGTGTGCTATCATGCCTGGCCCTTCTTTGATTTCTGATGGGCCGTTGCAAAAGGCAGGGGAGGTCTTTGAAATGACACTGAACACACCTGACATTAGAAGATGAGGATCCTTTGACTATGACCCTGTACATTAAGTACACTGTAGTCCATCGACTTAGCTACAAATATGGAGGCACATGTTGTTGTTGTTGTTAGGTGCCGTCGAGTCGGTATCCGACTCATAGCGACCCTCTGTACAACAGGGGAAACACTATTGTCAGTGCTTCTCTGCTGTTCATAGGGTTTTCAATGGCAGATTGATTTTTGGGAGGGGGTTGCCAGGTCCTTCTCCCAAATGGAGGCACATAGGGGTTGGGATTTAGCTCAATTGGTAGAGTGCTGCTGTGCGCTCTCTGAGGCCCTGGGTTTAATCCACAGCACCACAGATATGAGGAAAGAACTGGCAGCCCACTCCCGAAGTAATCTCAAACCAATCAGCCATGGAAACCCTATGATTAGTAGAGAAGCACGGACAATAGTGGTGAGTGTGGCACAGTGTCAGGGAGTGTTTCGTCCTGTTGTACATAGGGTCATTGTGAGTTGAACCTGATTCAATCGCACCTAACAACAGCAAGCACATACGCCAAGATCCTTGAGATGAGTGTCGACTCTTGGTTGGCTCCTGTTTCTTTTTGCAGTTTTGGAGTTGTGAAGCCCATGGGAGAATTTCAGAGTGACAGCCTACTTCCTGCCATGCTCACTCCTAGCCTTATGTGGTCAGCAAGCCACCACTCTTCTCTTTCCTTTACTTTTGGAAACTGAGTTGACATGAGGGAATAAAACTCTTCACTTGAATTGTTTGGACTTCGTATACATCTGACTAACTTTATCATTTCTAGCTGCTCCCTTGGTTAGACTATTAATGTCATAAATTTGTTTATGCCTTTACCTTTGTGTGCAAACCCCAGGTGTTAAAGCCTGAGTAATTCTTTCCCTATTTTGAATGGTGGGCTCTGCATGAGACTGATCACAGATAGGCTCCCCTCACCTCACTGTATTTCTTTCCTTCCATGAGTACTTTCGCTCCATGTCTTCATGGAGTACTCACAGTCAGTCATTTTTGGGTGTCCAGTAAGGGTTTTGCGCAGTTAGTTTCATGTGAATTGCCTTGTCTATTTTTGGCCACCTGGATCGTTTAAGTTACTTAAAACCTTTGAATACTATGCATGTATCACCTATGTAGGGGCTGGGATTTAGCTCAGTTAGCAGAACACTGCTCTGTAGTCTCTGAGGTCCCAAGTTCGATTCCCAGCACTGCAAAAATGGGAGAAGGACGTGGCAATCCACTCCCGAGGCAATCCTGAAACAATCAGCCATTGAAAACCCTATGAGGGTCGCTATGAGTCAAACGTGACTCGACAGCACCTACTAACAACATCACCAATGTACTATTAACCTGATTATAAAACCTTTCTCCTTCATCCATTCAGTCTAATCCTGTTTTTCCTTTAGAATATCTCTCAGATTTCCTCGGCCTCTCACACCTACACCACAGTCTAACTTCTTTCTTCAAGGGTACAGCGGTCTCTAACTCCCCCCTGATCCCACCGTTCTACCTCTCTTTTCCTGGCAGGACACTGCCAGGTTAGTTTTTCAACACGGTACTTTACATCCTCCTGTTTAATTCCCTGCACAAGAAGCTCAGTGACTCTCGCCAACTGCGGTAAACTCTGAAGTCTTTCCTCTGACTGTCACAGCTGTTACTGTTGTGGACCTATCCTGCCAGCCTTCACTTACTGCTTTCCCAGATCAATGCTAATCAAACCAAGCTTCTCACTTCCCCTTTCGAGTGAAACCTCATTGCCATTTCCTTTCTTTTCCTTGTGCTGCTAACCAAACAAAAAGGTCTTCATCTCTTACCTCTCTCCGTCCATAGCCTTCCTATCTTCCAAATTCTCATCTCCTGACTCTCTTGGTCCCTTTTCAGAATCCCAGGGGCTTTGTGCTCTGCCCCCTTACTCTCAAGTTCACACTGTGTTCCTAGGCTGTTTAGCACTCGAGTACCTAATTTTATCTCCACGACCATCATAGGAGGAAGATGTTATTGCGATCTTAGTTTTAGACATGAGAAGCCTGCTGCACAGAGAGGCTATGTAACTTGCCCAGGGTCTAGTTGCATCCACTTGGTGATGGCACTAGGCATCAGTAGACGCAGGCAGATAAGCTTCAGAAGCCATGTTCTTGACCATTCTACCTGCCTGCTGCTTTTTGTGCTATGGGACCTCCAGTTGTTCCCTTGGTCCTTCCCTAGGCTGACTGTTACCTCCTGATGGCAGACCACGTCTTCACTGGTTTGTGTCCACGTTGCCTCCCCGGAGATCGGCACATAGGGAGATGTTAGAATGTGCTACCTTCCAACAGGTGCTTTTCCGTCTTATTCACTGGCATTTCTTCAGCACCTAGAAAGCATGGCCTGGCACACAGTAAGTGTTCAAAGATGATTAGGGGAGTGAAGACTATTTGATTGAGTCACTGACAGTACGTGATGACCTCAGCACACCCTTCTCAACTTTTCCCGTGTTGTAATTTGCATATGCATCTTTTATGTGCAAGTATCTCAATTGCCTCAGGGATTTTGACAGTGAATAAGCTGGATTTGTTGCTAGGCTGTAAAATGTTGTTGTTGTTGCTAGGTAGCATCGAGTCGGTATCCGACTCGTAGCAACCCTACGTACAACAGGGGAAACACTATTGTCAGTGCTTCTCTGCTGTTCATAGGGTTTTCAACAGCAGAGTGATTTTGAGAGTGGGTTGCTGGGTCTCTCTCCCAAGCCTACAGCACCTGGTGTTCCCAGGTGGTCTCCCATCCCAGTACTAACCAGGCCCAATCCTGCTTAGCTTCCGAGATCTGACGGGATTGGATGCCACAGGGCTATGGTTGCAGGCCGGACTATAAAACAGATGCATCTTAATCCGCTTGTGATGATATTTTAAAAATATCGGAGATCAGGTAATTTATAAAGAATAGAGATTTATTTTTTTTACAGTTCTGGATACTGGAAGTCCAAGATGAAGGTGGCAGCTTGTGGTGAGGGCTGCTCTATGCTTCCAAGATGGCTCCTCTGGAGGAGGGGAACCTGTGTCCCCACATGGGAGAAGGCAGAAGGGCACTCGAGTAGATTCCCTCTCTCAGGCTTTCTTAAGAGCACACAATCTCATGCACAAGGGAGGAACCCTCATGGCCCAGTCTCCTCTTAAAGGCCTCACCTCTTATATATACTGTCACCTCGACAGCACCTGAATTTGGGAAATGGACACATCCAACTATAACAGGATGTCTTGTTGTTCTCAGCAGACTTAGCTATTGCTTTAGTGGATCTTAAAGGCTCTTCCCAGAGCACAATCATTCTTTGTTGTTGTTGTTGTTAGGTGCCATCGAGTTGAGTCCGACTCATAGCGACCCTATGTACAGCAGATGGAAACACTTGTCGATTCTGTGCCAAGCAAATGATCTTATTTATGTTTAAGCCTATTGTTGCAGACACTGTGTCAATCCATCTGGTGGAGAGTTTTCCTCTTTTGCGTTGACCTGCCACTCTCCCAAACATGATGTCTTTCTCTAAGGATTGATCTCTCCTGACTACATGTCCAAGATATGTTAGACGCAGTCCGGCTATTCTTGCTGCCAAGGAGCACTCTGGTTGCACTTCTTCTAGGACAGATCTGTTGGTTCCTTTGGCAGTCCATGATATATTCAATAGATGTCTCCAGCACCACAATTCAAAAGCATCAATTCTTCTCCAGACCCTTGTTCAATGTCCAGCTTTCACAACCATATGATGTGACTGAAAATACGGTGGCAGGAGTCGGATGCACCTTCGTCTTCAATGTGACATCTTTGCTTTTCAATACTCTAAAGATATCTTTTGCCACAGCTTTTCCTAGAGCAATGCGTCTTTGGATTTCTTGACTGCTGCTTCTGCAGATGTTGATTATAGAGCCAAGCAAAGCAAAATCTTGGACAACCTCAATCTTTTCTCCATTTATTGTGAAGTTGCGTACTGATGCTGTCATAAGGATTTTTGTTTTGTTGATGTTTAGTTGCAACCCATATTGAAGGCTATGATCTTTGATCTTCATCAGTAAATGTTTTAAATCCTCTTCACTTTCAGCAAGCAGAATCGTGTCAAAATCATTCTTAGAGTTCATCTATTACAGTTGATGAAATGAAGTTATGCCAATTAGTTAAACTAATTTTAGGCCTGCAGCCATACCACTGTGCTGTCCAATCCCGTCAGATCTTGGAAGCTAGGCAGGGTCAGACCTGGTTAGTACTTGGGTGGGAGACTGCCTGGGAACACCAGGTGCTGTAGGCTTGGGAGAAGGACCTGGCAGCCCACTCCCGCCAAACAATCAGCCATTGAAAATCCTGTGTATAGCAGAGAAGCACTGACAATAATATTTCACCTGTTGTATGTAGGGTCACCATGAGTGGGACACCACCACCACCAACAACAACAACGACAACAACAACAACAACATTTCATTATTAAGAACAAAAAAGACACTTATGTTTTACAGCCTTAACAAATGGTATTTTTAAACTTGAAGTCAATGAGCATTTGCTTTTAGGTATTAATCTTAAAAGTAGTCTAACAAATCTTCAGAGTTTAATTTCCAAAAATGTTTCTTTTTCATGAGAAAGTACTTCTACACTGGCATAAGGCATTTTTTATTGCATACTCTGTACATAAAACCATTTCATCTAGAGTTGACTTTAATATTTTAGATAAAAGATACCTCATCTAATTCTCTCTAAATGTTATTAGTGAAAGTCAGGTTTCTGCAGAGCACAATTTGTTTAATTTATTTGCCAAGCCACATTTAGCACTGAGAATATTAATATTCAGTCAAAATAAATGATTTTACATCAAAGGGGTGAGTCAACACCAAGTTTTCAAAGGACTATTTTTTTAAGAAATTCAAAGTACCTCATTAATGCACAATCTTCCAAAAATGTGCTATTCTCCAAAGTACCCTTATTAGTTCCATTCTGCAAAATGACAAAGCTGCGTCAAAAAGCAGATGAAGTCCTGCCAGGTAGACCCTTGGCTTATAAGCAGACCATCAGTGGTCAATGAAAGGAGGAGGCTCCAAACAAGGCAGAAATGAAATGATCAGCAAGCAAGAAGCCAAATGTGCAAATAGGTATGTCACCAGGGCCCTTTAAATATAAGGTTCCAGGGAGTTGATTAAAGAGAAAAAGATGAAAACAAAAAACAAAGCAAAACAAAAACAGACCTCAATTAGTCATAAGACATCAAGGCAGAGAAGACCAGGCAGGTAATGTCATCGCAACCGCTCACTTGACGGGTTAGGACTGGAGCCTGAGGATGGGCTGATATCACGATGATGCTGTTGTCTGCAAAAGCCAAGCCAATTTGGGTATTTACCAGAGAAATAAAATGTCAAGGACAAATTTGTGAAGAACAAGGTCCGAAAAGGGTATGGGTCAAGTTTTTAAAAATCTAGAAGTGAGGGCTCTTCCCTCAACATGTCCAACCTGTTGCCCACCAGCCTACTTAACTAAGACAGCCTAGTTCAGTCTCACCCCTGACCAGGAAAGGAGGACATAGTCACTCCCATGTGACCAAAACACCATGGGTGGGCTATTTAACCAACACTGTGGGCCCACAAGCACACCAATGTCAATGCCAGTTACTAAAATTTGAGGTACTTTTTTCAAAAGTTAAACTCTTCTTCCTAGGTTAATAAACCTGGTTGTTGTTGTTGTTGTTAGGTGCCGTCGAGTCAAGTCTGACTCATAGCGACTCTATGTACAGCAGATCGAAACACTTGCCGATTCTGTGCCAGGCAAACCATCTTATTTATGTTTAAGCCCATTGTTGCAGACACTGTGTTAATCCATCTGGTGGAGGGTTTTCCTCTTTTCCATTAACCTGCCATTCTTCCAAACATGATGTCCTTCTCCAGGGATTGTTCTCTCCTGACTACATGTCCGAAATATGTAAGACGCAGTTTGGCCATTTTTGCTTCCAAGGAGCACTCTGGTTGTACCTCTTCTAGGACAGATCTGTTGGTTCTTTTGGCAGTCCATGGTATATTCAATAGACGTCTCCAGCACCACAGTTCAAAAGCATCAATT